>BTHU01000003.1:69498747-69606247 GCA_036184795.1 Tokudaia tokunoshimensis | reverse complement strand
TGGGACTAAAGGCATGAGCCACCACTGCCCGGCACATTTTTATTTTATTATTGTGTGTCTATGGTTCATAATGAGTGCAGAGGCGTTCTTGCTACTACATACATGTGGAAGTCTGAAGACAGGTTTTGGGAGCCAGTTTTCTCCTTCTGCCATGGGTTCTGGAGACCAAACTCGCGTTGTTGGATTTGTATGCAGGCACCTTCGTCCACAGAGCCGCAGACCCAGCTCTGCTTTACCATCTATTTATTAAAGATGGAAGACAGGCTTTCATCGAGATGACTCAGCAGGCAAGAACTGACTGCCAAGTTTTGCAACCTGAGTCCCATGCCCAGAAAGAAAACTCAGTCCCACAATTGTCCTCTGCCCTTTATGCACCCACCATGGCACATATGCACCTGTCACAGGAACCCCAGGATTGTACACTGGAAAAAACTTGTCTCAAGTTGTGGTGTGACTCAGCCCTAGCACACACTTTTAATCCAAGAACTTCCTGTTTATTGTGAACAAGATTAAATAAAGTCAACCATAGGTCAAGAGGTGGGGTAAGCAACCAGTTGACAGGGAGTGAACATAGGGAAAAAACCATAGAGAGTGAGAGGAAGTCAGGAGGATGGATAGAAAGACTACAGGAAGTAGGAGGGAGGACATTCAGTTGGAAGGGTTTTTAAGATAGCGTGAGGGAGAATGACTTCTAGGATGTCAGCTGACGAGGAAGGTCAGCTGGTGCTTTCTCTGTCTCTCTGAGCTTAGCAGGCTTTCACCCCAGTGTCTGGCTCCTGAAACTTCATTTGGTAAAATTGAACGATTGGGATTTTGTTTTGAAAGCAACATGCACCCACACCCATACACAAAATAAATGAACAGATTTTAAAAAAACTGATTAAAGCAAATTTGCATAGTAATGGGTTAGATGTGGTTGGTTTTGCATAAAGAATTAAATCTGGGATGAATATTTGGTACCAAATGAATACAGCATCTTCAATGCTTTTTCAGAGTTGATCGATATTTTGATTTTATAGTCATCAATGCTGAGAATAACACTATACATAACACATACCCACATGTCAGGAGTAATTTAGAGAGATGTTAGGAAGTACTAGAAAAATGCCGTACTTAAAAAATGAAACTGGCCGGGCAGTGGTGGCACACACCTTTAGTCCTAGCACTTGGGAGCAGAGGCAGGTGGATTTCTGAGTTCGAGGCCAGACTGGTCTACAGAGTGAGTTCCAGGACAGCCAGAGCTACACAGAGAAACTATCTCAAAAAAATAAAAAAAAAATGAAACTCACATTAGCAACTCAACATGATTTTGTTTCTGTGCTACAGAAGTTTAAACATAGAACCTCTTACATACTGGTCAAGTGCTCCACCACAGAGCTTCATCCCACAATGCTATAAAAATGAAACATTCTAACACGATATGACCCGACGTTGAAGTAATCTGAGACTTAGCACACTGAGGAATGGCAGTGGGAAATAGTACGTTTTGTTTTCTATAACTAAACCATTGTGTTTCTCTGAGTAGAAGACTCAGGGGATATGGTGGTGTCGAGTCTGAGCTGCGGTGTTTCAGGCTGTGCTCCCTGACATTGCATTGCCTGACGTGATAGCATTCACAGTGCCAAGTGTGCATGCTGTGTCCAGAACCAAGATTCAGTGAAGTCATATGTGTGAAGCAACACAGCCTTGGAGTTTGATTTTAATTAATTTGTGATTTGCCAAGAAACTTTTGGTTGTTTCCAACTTTCTTTTATAACCTCCTTGTTATGCCACAGAGTGTCTCTGGAAGTCGGAGGACAATTGCTGGGACTGAATTCTTGCTGTCCACCTTGCTGGGGCAGGGCCATTTTGTTTCTGCTTCTGTACTGTGCGCCTCAGGTCACCGCACCAGCTTTTTAGATGGTTCCGGGGATCAAACGTCTCGTGTAGCTAGTGCTTTTATGCCCTGAGCCACTTCTCTGGCGCATCCTGGTTAAAAAGCTTTGCCACAGGGCTTGTTGGATGACTCAGTGCGTAAAGACAACTGCCACCAGCCTGACACACCTGAGATCAATACTCAGGACTCACTTGGTGGAAAGAGAATATTCCCTAAGTTGTCCTCTGACCCCAACATATACACCAGGACATTTGTGTACATTTGTGCACGCAAAAACACACATACATTTTAAAAAATTTATTATTTTTTAAAGTATTTATTTTTGTGTGTATTTTTTTAATCTGTATATGTATATGCACACTGTGTTCATGCCTGATGCTTTTAGAGTCCAGAAGAGGGTGCTGGATTCCCTGAGACTGGAGAGAGTTCTGGACAGTTGTAAACTGTTATATGGGTGCTGGGAACCTAGCTCAGACCCTCTGCAAGAGCAGCACGTGTGCTTAACCACCAAGTTATCTCTCCAGCACCATAAATGCCATTTAAAAAGAAAAACCAATCTGTGTTGCAGATAAGGAGAGTGACGTGAGTCCGGCATTTACTCTGCATAAACAGCTGCTACTTGGGTATTTATAGTCTGTGAGGCTTTACCTCTGTCTTTTTTCCTCACCCAGCTAGGTCACGTGGGTGGACAAACTAAAGTTTAGGGTCACCAGCTGAAGAACTCAGGGCTGTGAGTGCACAACCCTCATTCCATTCTAGAGAGGAAAAGGCTGTAAACCTATCCTAAAGTGGCAATTTTTTTCAATACTTTAGGAGAAATGCCTATTAAAGCATTATTATTAATGTACTTACTTTTATTTTATTTACTTATTTATTAATTTTAAAGACAAAGTTTCACTATGTACCTCTGGCTAACCTGGAATTCACATGTAGACCAGGCTGGCCTCAAACTCATAGATATCTACCAAGCTGGAATCAATACCTCCCTGGAGTAGCAGTATTGTTCCTACAACTTGTTATAGTAGTAATTAACCTAAATCAGAGGTCTCTGGCTCTCCTTGAATCATTTAGTTCCCAGATAAAAGGCACAAAGCCTTTATATTTATGATAAGCCTTTAAAGCACTACAGCTGGGCAGATATCCTGTATGCTCTTAGTATCTTCTTCCCTATCAATAACTCTGAGTTATAACTTGCCATGTTCTATCTCGGCTGCTCTCACTCCAATTGGCCAGCCTCGTGGCCATGTTTTCATGATTCACTTACCCCATGGTGTCTTCTCCTCTCTCCCACTTCTCTCTCTTCTGGTCTCCTGCCTCAGACCCCCAGCCTGGGAGCCGAATCCCCATTTATCTCTTTTCTGCCTAGCTATAGGCTGTCGTCATCTTTATGGTGCACTCAGGGTTGACTTTGGGGGCAAGGTTACATAGTATCATTTGGTCTAAGTGAGGATCCCCTGGTCTCTAAGGCAACCAGGGTCATTTGCCATTACAATACATAGCTACCCTCCAACCTTAACCATTTTAAATCAAGGAGCAAGGTTTGCACAACAAAGACTGGTTAATAAAAGAATTCATTCATTTGTAGGTCTAGACCTTCTGTGCAGAATTTAGGACTACAATAAAAAGCAAGAGGCCACACCTCAACAATTTCTTTCTTTCCTTTCCTTCTGCCTTTCTTTCTTTCTTTCTTTCTTTCTTTCTTTCCTTTCTTTCTTTCTTTCTTCCTTCCTTCCTTTCTTTCCTTCCTTCCTTTCTTTCCTTTCTTTCTTTCTTTCTTTCTTTCTTTCTTTCTTTCCACCTTTCTTTCTTTCCACCTTTCTTTCTTTCTTTCTTTCTTTCTTTCCTTCCTTCCTTCCTTCCTTCCTTCCTTCCTTCCTTTCTTTCTTTCTTTCTTTCTTTCTTTCTTTCTTTCTTTCTACCTTTCTTTCTTTCTTTCTTTCTTTCTTTCTTTCTTTCTTTCTTTCTTTCTTTCTTTCTTTCTTTCTTTCTTTCTTTCTTTCCACCTTTCTTTTTTCTTTTTTGAGACAAGGTCTCAAGCTGCCCAGGATAGCCTTGAGCGCAGTAGGAGGTCAAAGATGGCCTTAAACACTTGATAGTCCAGCCTTTACCTTCCAAATTCTGGGATTACTTGCTCGCTCCACCGGGCCCAGCTACAATGTTACATATTAAAAGAGAAACATTTTCTTCTAAAATGTTCCCAGATGAGGGAGGAAACAACTGCTTTATGGGCAAATACTCTGAATAAAGGTAAAAGTAGCTAATAGAATACTTAGGAATGAATGAAGACGTTTATGGGAAAAACTGGTGGCAGACTGGTCATCCAAACTTCCTGTTGATCCATGGAAGCATACACACACACACACACACACACACACACACACACACACTTTTGGACTAGGACAGGCACCAAGACCTCATAAGCACAGGCCAGCCAAAACCTTTAAAGATGCCTCACTGGCCTGCCTGGTATCACGATGTGTAGCTCCTTCAAAACCCCTATATAAGCCCCTACAAAACCCAGAAAAGGAGGCACCAAGGTTCAGAGACTAGAACCGGTCGTTTCTCCATCATCCTCTAGGGCTTTGGTTCTCAAACTATGTGTTGAGACCCCTTTGGGTCACCTAAGACCATTGGAAAACACAGACATTTACATTACAGTTCATTAACGATAGCAAATTGCTACTTTAGTTATGAACTATGAAGTATGCTAGGTGTAAGAGGTCCAGGGGTCAAGACCCACATCTTGAGAACTATTTCCCTAGGGTTTCCTCTCAGAAACCTATAATAGCCTTGCTGTCTTTGTTTCTTTTGTTTCTGACAGTCTATAATCTCAGTGACTTCAAGTTCTGAACTCCCACCACTTCTAATACTGGCTCAGAGACATTTCTTATGTTTCATTTGTTTCTCCTTTTTGTTGTTTATTAATTCTTTAAATTATTTATTTATTTAGAGTGTGTGTGTGTGTGTGTGTGAAGTCAAATAACTTGCAGTAATCAGTTCTCTCCTCCTGTGTGGGTGGGTCCCAGGGATAGGACTGAGGCTGTCAGATGTGGTATCAAGTTCCCATTTACCCACTGAGCCATCACTATGATCCTTGTTTGTTTTCTAAATGTAAGAATATGTGAAGAACTTTCCAAGTCAATAATTAGGCAAACTAAAAGGCAGTAAGCAACCTGATATATCTTTTCCCAAAAATGTAATGTACGAATAACAAAGGAGCCTCTCTCTCTCTCTCTCTCTCTCTCTCTCTCTCTCTCTCTCTCTCTCTCTCTCCTTTTCTAATTTCTGAACGAGAATGACCCAACAGGTTCATCTATCTGACTGCTTGGCCACCAGTTTGTGGAACTGTTTGGGAAGGATTAGGAGGTGTGTCCTTGTTGGGGGAGGTGTGTCACTGGGGTATGGACTTTGAGGGCTTCAAAAGCCCATGCCCCACCCACTCCCTGCTACTGCTCCAGTATCATGCCTGCCTGCCTGCCTGCCACACTCCCCACCATGAAAATGATGGACTAACCCTTTGAAACTGTAAGCAAACTCCCAATTAAATGCTTTATTTTATAATATGTCTTGGTCATTGTGTCTTCACAGCAATAGGACCATAACAAAGACAGACTCTCAGGTGGCTGGCTTTGAACTCCTGGCCCTCCTGCCTCCATTTCCCAAGTTCTAGGTTTCAGACATGCACTCTACACCTAGCTAATGCTCCACAGCTCTAGCTATTAGAGATGTGCAAAATAGAACCACTTCAACAGGACAGCCATAAACCAAAGCACTAGACTCCAGTAAGTGTCCAAGGTGTGGAAAGTCCTGGCATGCTACGCGTGTAATAACATGCAGAGTCTGAAAAGGTTAACAGTTTCTCAAAAAGTTAAAACAGTGAATTACCATGTGACTCAGAAATTCAAGTCTTGAGAAATTACATATATCCACAAAAGGACTCATTCATGAATATTCATCTTTTGTTTTGTTTTCTTTTCTTTTTCCAAAACAGGCTTTCTCTGTGTAACTCCGGCTGTTTTAGAATTTGCTCTATAGTTCAGGCTGACCTCGAACTCAGAAATTCACCTACCTCTTCCTTCCCAGTGCTGGGATTAAAAGTGTGTGTCATGCACAAGGGAAAATTTCCTGAATAGAACACCAATAACTTATGCTCTAAGATCAAGAATTGACAAATGGGACCTCATAAAATTGCAAAGCTTCTGTTAAGGCAAAGGACACTGTAAATGGGACAAAATGGCAACCAACAGATTTGGAAAAGGTCTTTACCAATCCTACATCTGACAGAGGGCTATTATCCAATATATACAAAGAACTCAAGAAGTTAGACTCCAGAGAACCAAATAACCCTATTAAAAAATGGGGTACAGAGCTAAACAAAGAATTCTCAACTGAGGAATACCGGATGGCTGAGAAATACCTAAAGAAATGTTCAACATCCTTAATCATCAGGGAAATGCAAATCAAAACAACCCTGAGATTCCACCTCACACTAGTCAGAATGGCCAAGATCAAAAACCCAGGGGACAGCAAATGCTGGAGAGGATGTAGAGAAAGAGGAACACTCCTTCATTGCTGATGGGATTGTAAACTGGTATAACCACTCTGGAAATCAGTTTGGCAGTTCCTCAGAAAAATGGACATAGCACTACCAGCTATACCACTCCTGGGCATATACCCAGAAGATGCTCCAACATGTAATAAGGACACATGCTCCACTATGTTCATAGCAGTCTTATTTATAATAGCCAGAAGCTGGAAAGAACCCAGATGTCCTTTAACAGAGGAATGGATACAGAAAATGTGGTACATCTACACAATAGAGAACTACTCAGCTATTAAAAACAATGAATTCATGAAATTCTTAGGCAAATGGATGGAGCTAGAAAATATCATCCTGAGTGAGGTAACCAAATCACAAAAGAACACACATGATATGCACTCACTGATAAGTGAAAATTAGCCCAAAAGCTTAGAATACCCAAGATACAACTCACAGACCACATGAAGCTCAAGATGAAGGAAGACCAAAGTGTGGACACTTTGATCCTTATTGGAAAGTGGATCAAAACACCTATGGCTCACAGCCAACCAATGGACTGAGCATAGGGTTCCCAATGGAGCAGCTAGAGAAAGGACCCAAGGAGCTGAAGAGGTTTGCAGTCCTGCAGGAGGAACAATAATATGGACCAACCAGTACCCCCAGAACTCCCAGGGGCTAAACCACCAGCCAAAGAGGCCATGGAGGGACCCATGGCTCCAGCTGCATATGTAGCAGAAGATGACCATTTCAGACATCAATGAGAGGAGAGGCCATTGGCCTTGTGAAGGCTCGATTCCCCAGAATAGGGGAATGCAAGTCAGGAAATTGGGGGGGGGGGGTTTTAGCAGGGGGAGGGGGATGGGATAGGGGGTTTTCAGAGGGGTAACTCGGAAAGAGGATACCATTTGAAATATAAATAAAGTAAATATCTAATAAAAAAAAAAGAATGCATGCCACCACCATTTGACTTTTATAGCATTTTTCTAACAGCCAAAAAGTAGAAATGATTTGAATGTTATCAGCTGACATGTGGGTGCCGTACAATGGAATATCACTGGACAATATAAAATGAGTGAAACACACACATGTGTTTAATGTACATGGATTTCAAAGAGGGAACTCAGAGGACTGGCAGACAGAAGAGGTCATGTGTGTGATCCCAGTGACACGAAACTTCCAGAACAGTCAAACGTGCAAAAACAAAATAGATGATGAGGACAGACTCAGTTGTCAACTTGATTGGATCTGGAACCAACGCACTCCTATGAGGGACTCTCTTGATGGTGCTGGCCTTTTGCTGGCTTGCCTTCACTCTGTGCACAAGTTCATCTAGCCTTTGCTAGTATTAGAACCAACTTCTCCCAGCTTCCAACACAGAGTCAAACCGTAAGCTCTAGGAATCCACCAGGCCTCCCGGGCCAGGCTGGGATGATGAGACATTCAGCATAGCAGACTGGGCAGCTGCCAGGCTCCTGGCCTCTCTGACATGAGACAGCCACTATTGGGCTAGCCAGACTCTACTATGTAAGCTAACCTGTGTGTGCGTGTGTGTGTGTATTCTGTCCCTCTAGACTAGAGAAACATGGGTATAATACACTGCCCATGGAGGCGGCCTGAGAAGTAGCTGCTAATAAATACAAGTTTCTTCCTGGAAAGGTTTTTGTTGTTGTTGTTGTTTTAGGGTATGGGTATGGATATTCGAGATTCAAGTGTGGTGGTAGACATGTTTGCACATGTATGTAGGCCAGAAGTCAGCCTTGAATGTCCTTCCTCATCAATGTCTACTTATTTTTTGAGAGGTTTCTTAGCTGGGCTTGGGCTCTCCCGGTAGTGTAGGCTGCAGCAGAGTCCTGGGGCTCTGATCTTTTCTGCTTTCCCAGCACTGGGATTGAAAGAAAGGGTGTGACTCCCAGGACTTTTCTTTGTGGGTGCAGGGGTTCATAGTCAGTTTCTCATGCTTACATGCCAAGCACGTTATCAACTGAGCTATCTCCCCACCTATTGGGTAGATGCCTTAAAATCAGACGAGTGAGACTTCAATGTATTAAAAATTTCATATTAAACAGCTGAATTTCATATCATCTAAATTACACCTCAGTTTAAGCTAAGATGCATTTTTAACATCTGAATGGTCAAGGTGAGCCTACATTTCTTCCACCTGACCCAGCACCAGCCCCAAGCCGTGGCTGGCTGGTGCTATCCAGTTCCCGAAGCTTGTGGTTTGGGTTTTCAAACCCGCTGCATAAAGGTTCTGAACTTAGGGCTGTTGTTGTTGTTATATAATGGTATTGTTTTATCTTTTACTTTGAGGTTAGAAGAGTTTGAGAGAAAAATGGCAGAGCAGACTAACTGTAAACTCTTGATAGCTAAAAGAAGGATGGATAGGAGGAATGGAGGTCAGTAATCAAAGTCTTTCAAAAGCTGCCTGGGACTGAAGATGAAGTTTGGTTGGGAGAGTGCTTGTCTAACACGCACCACATGAAATTCACAGCGGTGACACTCTTCGCCATCCTGCAGAAGTTCAAGGTCGTCCTCTAACACACAGAACCGGAGGCAAGTTTGGATTACTTAGGATGCTATTGGAGGAGCGGGTAGGAGGAGAAGTAGGTAGGAAAGAAGGAGAGGGAGAAGGGAGAGAGGGGAAGGAGAAGAGGAGGAGGAGGAGAAGGAAGAACAGCAATACCTAAGAGAACCAGGTCAAGCGAGCTTAGGGCTTTTGGGTTGTATCCAGAAAGAGAAAAAGATACATTTTCTGTCTCAAAAGCACTCAGGTCTACCAGTGAAGACTTGTAAGTAACTGCCGCGTTTCGTATCTGGAACGATAAGATTTCGTTTCACGTTCGTATTTAATCTTTTTTCACGTCTAAGTTTTTCAACAACAATAATAACACAAAACTTTGAAATTGCTTTGAGGAAAGAGAGAAAAGGAGAGAACCAAGGAGTGCGAGCGCGCGCTGAGGCGTCTTTGCAGGAGGACGCAGGTCGGGGACCACCAAGCTCTTCTCCCAACGGTGCCTGGAGTGGGGAGACCCCCCCTCTCTGGTCGGGCTGCCAGAGCGATACCTTCGCCTGCGCCCGGCGCCGGGTTCCACGCGCCCAGGGAGGGCCGCGCCTCCGACGAGCGTGCGGAACCGGAGAGCGAGGGAAGCCGCGCGGGCGCCCCCCGACCATTGTCCCTGAGCGCGACTCCTGGCCACGATCCCCGTACACGTCCCGACTGCAGAGAGGGGCCGAGCTGGGCTCGGTGCGCACGCGGGGGCCCAGGCGCCGGCGAGGGAGGGGCGCGTCCGTCCTCCGTCCTGTGCGTCCACCGTGGGGCGGGCACCGGGGCACTGCGGCCGCCGTCGTCCCTGGGAGGGTGGGCAGGGCTGCCGGGGGCTTCCGTGGGCTCGGCCTCGCCCACCTCGGGAGGAAAAGCAGGGGAAACCCCGGCGCCCGGCGACCCCAGGCCGTGGAGCGCAGAGGACACGGCGGTCCGGTCACCGCGCCCGTCCAGCTTCGGGCCGAGCGGGTCCCACCCTGCCGGGCGCGCGCGTCTAGCGGCCGGGAGCCTCGCGGCGGCCTCCAGCGCCCAGCCCCGGGGAATGCGGCGGCCCCCGGCCCCTGGCGCCCCTCGGTGTCTCGGCTGGGCCTCCTCACTCGTCTGCTCCGCGGCCTCGACGCTCCCGGGCCCCCTGATGGCGGCGAAGTGGTTCAAGGAGTTCCCGCTTACTCTGAAGACCGCGTCGGAGCGCGCCCGGCCCGGGGGCGCCGGCGGCAAGCCGCGCAAGAACTCAGAGACCGGCGGCGCGGCGCCCACCCCGGGCAAGGGCCGCAAGAATTCAGTGGCCGAGCTGGGGGGCGGCAGGGCGGGCAGCGGACCCCCCAAGGACAGTCGGCTGTCCCGGGACAGCCTGCAGGGTCTGATCCAGGCCGCTGCTGGCAAAGGCCGTAAGAACTCGCGGGTCACGACCACCGCCAGTGCCACCGCCACCGAGGAGGAGCCCCACAGGGGCGCGGTGGCCAAGAGCGCGGGCTGCAGCACCTACATCAGCAGGCTCATCAAGGTGGACACGCAGGAGAAGAACGGTAAGAGCGCCTACCCGGGCGGTGGCAGCACCAGCAGCTCCAGCAGCTCCTCTTCCTCTGCGTCCTCTTCCCCGTCCTCCCTGGGCCCCGAGCTGGACAAGGCCAAGATAATGAGACAGCAAGACACGGTAAGGATACACCATCTCTACCCACCTCTCAGTTGGGGAACTGGCTGGGGTGGGGGTGGGGGTGGAGGACACACAGGAGCTTGATGAACCCCAATATTCATTATGCATAAGTGAAGTTGAAGATGGTTTCTAAGGTCCTCCCTGTGTCCATTCTGACTCTCAAGTGACTCTTCTAAAAATCACTGGAGACCTTGACAGCAAGGTTTGTTGTGGTTGGTTTTTGTTAGTTGTTTCAAAGAGCAGTCGAAGGGAAGGGAAAGAAATCGGACTTTTTATGGGTGTGGTGTGCTTTGGTTCTTGTTTTCATGTTTGACATCAAGGGGTCTATCAAACTAGACTTCTGTAAGGCTTACAGCGCTTGAGCATGCGACACATCGGTAACCTGTAAACTGTGAAGCGCGGATTTCCAGCCACTCAGTTTCAGCACTGCCCAGAGACAAAGCCTCCCATTCATTCTGTGGCTATTTGCTGTACTGTGGTCATATAAGTAAGTGCACAGACACTAAGGGGTGTGGGGGGTCACAGTCCATAGCAAGGAAATGTCTTTAAGGAAATTACAGATCAGGAGAGAAGAAGGTGTTTCCTGCATGTTCGTTGCCAGAGGGCTTCTGGGTTACTGTCCAGTGTGGGAAAGGTGAACCTACTCTCTCCATCCTTGTAGAGCAGAGCTGGGTTTCTCTCCTGTGAGAAATGGGAGAGAGAATGGCTCCCAGCCAGATCTCAGGCTGCAGCCCCAGCAATCGCTTCCTGGTGAGGGCCATCACTTTTCTCTTGAAACAAGCTGCCTTCCTGGACAGTCAGGAACTTGCGGCCCCTGTGAGGTGGCATATACTGGGCACCTCTGTTCATTTCTTCATTCAGGTGTTTACAGAGAGGCTTAGTGTGTCTATCCTGGGGGAGGCACTGAGCAGAGCCACGGGGAGATGGATGTGGAAGCAGCTCACATATAACTGGGTGGTATACCTCACTGCACCGTAAAGTCAAGGACTGTGTGAGTGTCACAGCCTGGCTCCCTGGCTGTATCTGAGCTGTAGCACATGCAGCAGCTGACAAGGAGACCCGGATGGAGTGTGTGGTAATCATGGTCCTCTGCCATGGTGTCATTTCTCCAAGGTTCATCCAGGCTGTCCCTCTGTCTTCACTTCCCCCTTAACTGTCTGAATTCTTTCCTTGTGCTCTGGTTGTACTTCGCGAACTTTTTAGAGAACATTCTGCCAGACTGTGGAGCAGGCCTCCAGCTTCCTCCCTGAGAAGGTTTCCACCCAGCCTGCACAGAACAGAAGGGCTATGCACACAGTGCTACTTCCAGCACCCTGTGGTGTTGGAATGGTAGATGCTCTTGGACACAAATATCATCAAAATTCTGTCTGTTCTGTAGCCACCGAATCACTCTCCCTGTGAATTACAGAACCCGGGACTTCTGCAGTACTGTTCAGTGATAAGCTGTAAAGCCTATCTTCTTGGAGCTTGTAAAAAAAAATTTCCTGAGGCCAGGAAGTAGGTCTCGGGTTCACTTTGACTCAACTCAGTACTGTGAGGTGACTGGTTCCCTGGGACTGTGATGCTTAGCTGCGAGGAGCTGGGAAGACTGGAGCTGCCAGCATGTGGCAGAAGGATCCTCTTTATGTACTGAAGCCACAGATACTCTCCACTTCCTTCTACCCACCTGCCATCCTCTAACTCACAAGCAAGCCTTTAGGTAAATTGTCAAAAGTCAAGTACCATAAAAAAAAGTTTGTCTGACAAAGACATATAATCAAGTGCGAAAATTGTGAGAACTGAAGAGAGATGTTGAGTCCTTGAACCTGTAGGAGATTTCAGCAGCCATTTCATTGCGGTTGCCGGTTGTCTGGAAATCCTTAGCAACTGTCCTTTCTTATTGGTCAGGTCATCATTTTAGAGGACTACGCTGACCCATATGATGCCAAACGGACAAAAGGTCAAAGGGATGCGGAGAGAGTGGGTGAGAACGACGGTTACATGGAACCATACGACGCACAGCAGATGATAACAGGTTCGTGAGGGCGGGGACAGCAGCCTCATTCTGAGTGTTAGAGAACTGCAACCACGGTTGGGCGTGGCGACACATGCCTTTAATACCAGTATTTGGGAGGCAGAGGCAGGAGGATCTCTGTGAATTCAAAGCCAACCTGGTCTACATAGTGAGTTCCAGAACAGCCAGGGCTATGTAGAAAGACCTGTCTTAAAAAAGAAAATAAACCAGCCAAACAACAACAACAAAACCTAGAGAGATGGAGATAGAGATAAATAGATAGATAGATAGATAGATAGATAGATAGATAGATAGATAGATACATAGATAGATAGATAGATAGATAGATAGATAGATAGATAGATACATAGATAGATAGATAGATAGATACATAGATAGATACATAGATAGATAGATAGATAGATAGATAGATAGATAGATACATAGATACATAGATACATAGATAGATAGATAGATAGATAGATAGATAGATAGATAGATACATAGATACATAGATAGATAGATAGATAGATAGATAGATACATAGATAGATACATAGATAGATAGATAGATAGATAGATAGATAGATAGATAGATAGATAGATACATAGATAGATAGATAGATAGATAGATAGATAGATAGATAGATACATAGATAGATACATAGATAGATAGATAGATAGATAGATAGATAGATAGATAGATACATAGATAGATAGATAGATACATAGATAGATAGATAGATAGATAGATAGATAGATAGATAGATACATAGATAGATAGATAGATACATAGATAGATAGATAGATAGATAGATAGATAGATAGATAGATACATAGATAGATAGATAGATAGATAGATAGATAGATAGATACATAGATAGATAGATAGATAGACAGATAGATGATAGATAGATAGATAGATAGATAGATAGATAGATAGATAGATACATAGATAGATAGATAGATAGATAGATAGATAGATAGATAGATAGATAGGTAGATAGATAGATAGATAGATAGATAGATAGATAGATAGATAGATAGATACATAGATAGATAGATAGATAGATAGATAGATAGATAGATAGATAGATACATAGATAGATAGATACATAGATAGATAGATAGATAGATAGATAGATAGATAGATACATAGATAGATAGATACATAGATAGATAGATAGATAGATACATAGATAGATAGATAGATAGATACATAGATAGATAGATACATAGATAGATAGATAGATAGATAGATACATAGATAGATACATAGATAGATAGATAGATAGATAGATCAATCGATCGATCTGGGGAAGAGAGCATTTTAACTAGGTCCTGCTGACTAGAAGAAACAGAAGTTAGATCCAAATCTTAAAGGAAAACTTTCAAAATGTCCTTTAGTCTTCAGAGTTTTAAGAATTTGACTGTTTTGTTTTTCTAATTTTGTGCAAGACGGCATCTGAGAGTCTGTCAGGATGCAGCCTTCGTCTTCTAAAATCATTTATTACATTTAATTTGGGTGTGCACGTGCCACGAGTGAGGAGAGGTCAGAAGACAACTTGGGGGATGCAGTCCTCTCCTTCTATCTCATGGGTCCCAGGGAGCACACTTGGGTTGTCAGGTCAGGCTTTGTGGCAGACGCCTTTACCCACTGAGCTGCCCCTCTGGCTTGGGGTCTTCAGCTTAAAGACAGTTGAGATACAATTCTTAGCCACATTCAAAAGCATTGGCGTTCCTAATGGGGAGTCAAAAGTCAGTACACATATATACCTAAGGGATTAACAAATATTTGCAGACGTAATATAATCTTTTTATATCATGGTAGAAGATTTATCTCAAGTTCTTTAATATTGAAACAAAACAATTAATTACTGAGGAATAATTAATTAACAATCACTGTCAGCCATTCTGGGCACATCACATGAAACCAAGTTGATCTTGTCGCTTTTCAAGCCCAAGCCATCCCAGTCTGTGGGCTAAGCCAATGCTCTTGTCGTAAGCGGTTGCTTCTCAAGCAAAACATCAAGCTAGTTGTTCAGATTTACTTGGGAATTTTAAAGTAAATTGATTGTTTAAGGAACAATCCTTAAACACCCATAAGAAAACTGTGGTTGCGGAGTGTTGACTGTCAGAGCATCCTCTCACACATGGAAGACTTTCTCATGGTGAAGCCACACTGAAGAGCTGCCCCGCTCCAGCTGGGCAAGCCAGTCCCTGCAGAGGGGTAACTGTCACACCCTGGAAAGCCAAGACAGGCTGGACCGATCCCAGCGAGCGAGGGACAGGAAAGCCTGGCTCTGTTTCCTGCTTCCCTGCTCACAGAGATAAGGCACCACTCTGGGGAGGGTGTGCCCTGGCCAGGCTGTGACCTGCAGGTCACTGGACTGTGGCCCCTAATGAAATCTGTGAATGAAAGGAAGTGAAAACGAAATTAGTCACTTTTACAAAATATCAGCGACTTAGAAGGACTAAGGGAAAGGATTGGCTTTTACATATAACCAAGGAAAAGTGTTTTCTTTCCTTTTTATTCTTTTACTTTTATTTATTTTTAGAATATCATACGTAAGTATGATTATGGTCACACCCGCCCCTCCCTCCAACTCCTCTCGTGTTCACACCCCAACCCTCTCAAATGCATGGCCTCTTTTCTATTACAATATAGAACAGGTTAAATATATGTGTAACTATAAATAAAAATTACATACATAAAAAACTACTGCATCCAACGATTAGTGTTCTCCCATGCACGTGGGTGTAAGGCTGACCACTGAGCATGGACATCCTGCTTAGGGCTTGTCCCGGATTGGAACTGACTCTTCCTCTTTCAGCAGCTATGGATATCCTGTAGTTTCTCAACGTGTGGGGCTGCGGATAATTTGTAAGCCCTTCCCCCGCCACACTGATGTGTTTCCTGGTATGGTGTTGAGCAGGCAGCCACAGCTGCTGAGAGTTCAGGAGTGCAGCATCCCTGCCAGGCCCAGTCTCACACAGCAGTCCTCCTCTCTCTCACTGCGGTCCTCTACTCTCTCACAGAGGTCTTCCACTCTCTCACTGCGGTCCTCCACTCTCTCACAGAGGTCTTCCACTCTCTCACTGCAGTCCTCTACTCTCTCACAGCAGTCCTCCAGTCTCTCACAGCAGTCCTCCAGTCTCTCAAAGCAGTCCTCCACTCTCTCACAGCAGTCCTCCACTCTCTCACAGCAGTCCTCCACTCTCTCACAGCAGTCCTCCACTGTCACACAGCTGTCCTCCACTGTCTCACAGCAGTCCTCCACTCTCTCACAGCAGTCCTCCACTCTCTCACAGCAGTCCTCCACTCTCTCACAGCGGTCCTCCACTCTCTCACAGCAGTCCTCCAGTCTCTCACAGCAGTCCTCCACTCTCACACAGCAGTCCTCCAGTCTCACACAGCAGTCTTCCACTCTCTCACAGCAGTCCTCCAGTCTCTCACAGCAGTCCTCCACTATCACACAGCTGTCCTCCAGTTTCACACAGCAGTCCTCCAGTCTCACAGCGGTCCTCCAGTCTCTCACAGCGGTCCTCCAGTCTCACACAGCAGTCTTCTAGTCTCACACAGCAGTCCTCCAGTCTCACACAGCGGTCCTCTACTCTCTCACAGCAGTCCTCCACTCTCACACAGCAGTTCTCCAGTCTCACACAGCAGTCCTCCAGTCTCACACAGCAGTCCTCCAGTCTCACACAGCAGTCCTCCAGTCTCACACAGCAGTCCTCCAGTCTCACACAGCAGTCCTCCACTCTCTCACAGCAGTCCTCCACTCTCTCACAGCAGTCCTCCACTCTCTCACAGCAGTCCTCCACTGTCTCACAGCAGTCCTCCAGTCTCACACAGCGGTCCTCCACTCTCACACAGCAGTCCTCCACTCTCACACAGCAGTCCTGCAGTCTCACACAGCAGTCCTTCAGTCTCTCACAGCAGTCCTCCAGTCTCTCACAGCAGTCCTCCACTCTCTCACAACAGTCCTCCACTGTCTCACAGCAGTCCTCCACTCTCTCACAGCGGTCCTCCACTCTCTCACAGCGGTCCTCCACTCTCTCACAGCGGTCCTCCACTCTCTCACAGCGGTCCTCCACTCTCTCACAGCGGTCCTCCACTCTCTCACAGCGGTCCTCCACTCTCTCACAGCGGTCCTCCACTCTCTCACAGCGGTCCTCTGGCCCCTGCTTCTTATAGGCTTTCCTCCCCTTCCTCTCTGAGTTCCCTGAGCCTTGGGTGAACCGTTGTGTTAGGGATGCCCCTTTGGGGTGTGGGCACCCAGACATCTGTTCTCTGTTTGAACCAGGACTGTCATAACCTCTGTCCACTACAAAAAGTATCTCTATGGGGCAGTGGTGCTGCCAGCACCCGGAAGGCAGAGGCAGGCGGATTTCTGAGTGCGGGCATGGACAGCCTAGAGTATAGTTATTCTAGGACAGCCAGGGCTACACAGGGAAACCCTGCCTTGAAACCCAGACCCCCACCAAATAAAAAGAAAAGAAAAGAAAGGAGAAATGGCTTCTTTGAAGGGGTGAGAAGTGCGCAGAAGTGCGGCTGCCTCTCTAAGGCTCCCCTCCCGCCCCCCTGTGCTTGGGTTTGAACCCACAACTTAGAGCAGTAAAACCAGTGTTTGCAGCTGAACAGCAGTCCTAGTTCCACTTTCTACGGTTTTATTTATTTATTTAGGTTTTTTGAGACAGAGTTTCTCTGTGCAGCTCTGGCTGTCCTGGAACTCACTCTGTAGACCAGGCTGGCCTCGAACTCAGAAACCCGCCTGCCTCTGCCTCCCAAGTGCTGGGATTAAAGGCGTGCGCCACCACCGCCTGTCCACTTTCTTTATTGACCACGAAAGCTCTCTAAAGGGCCTGTAACCACATCCCCGTTGTGACTAGGTAAAAAACAAGCGCAGAGGACTTCAGGCTTGTCCCACTTGCAAGACTATTTTGTTGATGGGTCAGGTGCCTGCCACAATTCATGTGTGGAAGTCAGAGGGCAACCTGTAGGAGTTTGTTCTCTCCTTCTACCATGTGGGTTTCAGGAATTGAACCTGGGTCAATTAGAAGCATATCTTTTTACCTGCCAAGCCATCTCCCCCCACTCAACCTCTTTCTTTCTTTCTCTCTCTCTCTCTTTCTCTCTCTCTCTCTCTCTCTCTCTCTCTCTCTCACACACACACACACACACACACACACACACACTTTTTTTCCAAAGAGACAAGATCTGCTCACTGTGATTTTTTTAATTAATTAACTAATTGATTTATTTTTTACACTCCATATTTTATTCTCCCTCCACCCCGTCCACCCTCTGACTGTTTCGCATTCTGTACCTCCTCCCAACACCCCGTCTCCACGTGGATGTCCCCACCCTCCACCCCACCTGACCTCTAAACTCCCTGGGGCCTCCAATCTCTTAAGGGTTAGTTGCATCTTCTCTGAATGAACATAGACCCGGCAGTCCTCTACTGTATGTGTGTTGGGGGCCTCATATCAGCATCAGCTGTATGTTGCCCCTGTTTGGTGGTCCAGTGTTTGAGAGATCTCAGGGGGTCCCGATTAAATGAGACTGCTGGCCCTCCTACAGGATTGCCCTCCTTAGCTTCTTTCAGCCTTCCGCAATTCAACAACAGTGGTCAGCTGCTTCTGTCCATTGGTTGGGTGCAAATATCTGCATCTGACTCTTTCAGCTGCTTGTTGGGTCTTTCAGAGGGCAGTCATGCTAGGTCCCTTTCTGTGAGCGCTCCATAGCTTCAGGAATAGTGTCAGGCCTTGGGGCCTCCCCTTGAGCTTGATCCCACTTTGGGACTGTCCAGGATCTTCTTTTACTCAGGCTCCTCTCCATTTCCATCCCTGTAATTCTTTCAAACAGGAACAATTATGGGTCAGAGTTGTGACTGTGGGATGGTAACCCCCTCCCTCATTTGATGCCCTGTCTTCCTGCTGAAGGTGGGCTCTATAATAAGTACCATCTTCCTACTATCAGTTATTTCATCTAAAGTCCCTCCCTTTGAGTCCTGAGAGTCTCTCACCTCCCAGGTCTCTGGTGTATTCTGGAGGGTCTCCCCAACCTCCTACCTCCTGAGGTTGCCAGTTTCCATTCTTTCTGCTGGCCCCAGGGCTTCAGTCCTTTTCCCTCACCCAATACCCGATCATGTTCCCCTCTCCCCCACTCCCTCCTGCCTGTCCACTTTCCCTCCCAGGCCCCTCCTTCCCTCCCCACTTGTGATAGCTTTCTTCTCCCTCCCAAGTGGGACTCACTGTGATTTTTAAACGTTTTTGTTTGGTTTTTTTTTTCGAGACAGGGTTTCTCTGTGTAGCCCTGACTGTCCCGGAACTCACCTGGAACACCCTGTAAACAAGGCTGGCTTCAAACCCAAAGATGCACCTGCCTCTGCCTCCCGAGTTCTGGGATTAAAGGCGTGCGCCACCACACTTAGCAAGGTCTGCTCACTATGTGACCCAGACTGGTCTTGAATTTAAAGCAATCCTTGCGCATCGGCCCCCAGTCCTGGCGTCACTTGCATGAGTACTCTTTGGGTTGTGGTTTGGTTGATTTGTTTGTTTGTTTTGAGAGAGCGACTCGCTACGTATCGATGCTGCCCTTGAACTCACGGCTGTCTGCCTTCTTCAGTCTCTCAAGTGCTACGATTACAGGCACGTGGGATTGCAACCTCTCACCTGACTGCACGCGATTTTTTTGAGAGACAGATGAAGAATTTGAGTTGAAACCTGCCACTCCAAATTGAGTGTTCTGACCCCAGTGCCACAGGGCTCTGAAAGACGTACTTAAAATAATCCCTACAAAGGCACTGCAAACTTGACCCAAAGCCAGCCTGCTCTCTGCTCAGATTCATGTGATATACCAGAGTAAAAGCTGAGCCTGGGGTAGTAGCACGTACCTATAACCCCAAGACTTGAGAGTATGAGACAGGAGGATATTGAACTCAGGACCAGCCTTGGCTACATACGGAGTTATTATTCCCCCACTCACCTATCAAACTTGAAAATGTCCAGTATGGGCCTGGGGCGGTGGTGGCGCACGCCTTTAATCCCAGTACTTGGGAGGCAGAGGCAGGAGGATCTCTGAATTCGAGGCCAGCCTGGTCTACAAAGCAAGTTCCAGGACAGCCAGGACTACACACAGAAACCCTGTCTTGAAAAACCTAAATAAACGAATAAATCCAATATGAGACAAATATAATAAGCTATACATGGTGGCACACATCTTTAATCCCAGCACTTGAGAGACAAAGCCAAGCTGATCTCTGTGAGTTCAAGGACAACCTGGTCTACAAAGCAAGTTCTAGGCCAGTCAGGACCACATAATGAGACCCTGTCTCAAAAAAAAAAAAAAGATGAATGTAAGGATATTTAGTGAGCTAGGCATAGTGGCTCATGCCATGTGCCACCACCACCAGCACTTGGAAGGCAGAGCCAGGCGAATCTCTGAGTTCGAGGCCAGCCTGGTCTACAGAGTGAGTTCCAGGACAGCCAGGGCTACACAGAGAAAGCCTGTTTCAAAAAAAGAAATCAGAGTTTAATATTTGAGTGTTTATTAAATTCTTTGCTCTGTTTATAAATAGTATGGATAAATCAAATTAAAATACAAGATTAACTTTGTCAATAGTTCAAATGTATTAATAATATAAATTACTTCAAACAAGGTGTGGTTCTGCAAGCCTATATTCCAGCTCTTGGAAGGCAAAGCAGGATGATTAGAGTTAAGTTAACGACCACCCTATATTATATTTAGAGCTCTGGTCCAGATAGTGGAACCCTGTCTCAAAAGAAAGATAAACAAAGTTTAAAATTACTAATTTTTAAAATTAGTAGTCTAAAAATACAATGCTTTTTTTCTTTAGTTTAGGTTAACATCTCCTTCTCTTCTTCCTCCTCCTCCTCGTCTTCCTCCTTTTCCTCTTCCTCCTCTTCTCCTTCTTTTCCTACTCTTCCTCTTCCTCCCCCTCTTCCTCCTCTTCCTCTTCCTCCTCCTCTTCTCCTTCTTTTCCTCCTCTTCCTCTTCCTCCCCTCTTCCTCTTCCTCCTCCTCTTCTCCTTCTTTTCCTACTCTTCCTCTTCCTCCCCCCTTCTTCCTTCTCTTCCTCTTCCTCTTCCTCCTCCTCCTCATTTTCCTCCTCCTTCCTCTTCTTTTTTGTCTTTGGGTTTTTTGAGACAGAGATTCCCTGTGTAGCCTCTAACTGTCCTGGACTTGCATAGGCCTCAAACTCACAGAGATCCACCTGCCTTCCAAGTACTGGGATGAAAGGCATGTGCCACCACATCCCATATGTTTCTTCTTTTAAAATGCATAGCAATATACTATATGCATATATGTTTATGCATGCATCACAAAGACAGGGTCTCACCCTGTAACCTGGACTAGCCTGGAACTCATAATGTAGACCAGTCTGGCCCTCCATCTCACAGAAATCCTCTTGTCTCTGCCTCCTTGGTGCTGGGATGAAAGGCCTAGTTTAACCTTTCACTCTTTAAGATTTGGTTTGTTCGTTGTGTGCTAACTTGACAAGTCTAAGGTCAGAAGTTTCCCATCTTTCTGTTTTATGGGGTTTGTGCATTTATGCGAAGATGAGAATCTAGCCAGAGCTTCAGAGCACACTAGATAAATGCTCTACCTCTGCTGTATCCCTAAACCCAGAAATATGCCATATATCCCAAGAAACATTGAGTGCTTTGGTTTATTTGGATTTTTTGGAATGTTATGGAAAACGTGCTGAGGTGACTTAGTTAGAGAGTGTCGTAACCCATACGCCAGCCTTTATGCTTCATTTCCAACCTACGAAGTGGAAATAGCATGCGACTTTAACAGCAGCTTGGAGCTTCATATTTAGCTCAGGGGTAGCACACTTACCTAGCATGCATAAGGTCCTGGGTTCAATTCCCGACACTGAAAAGAAAAGAAAGTACCTTGGGCATAAAGCATGCTGTCCATGTTGTTATCCTATAATGTTCCACAAATAGTCCTTAGCATTTATTTACTATGAACTCGGCTCAGTGCAGACTGTGCAGGCATAGGATACAGGACCCCATGTTTCCTGTCCCATCGGAACATAAGAAAACATGCTTAATACCAGTAAGGAAGAAAATACATTGATGAAAAATGTAATAACTAGGTGTTGTAGCTTATATTTATAATCTCAATACTTGGGAGGCTGATGCGGGAGGATCACTGGACTACATAAGTTCCATGTTAACCTGGCCTAAATCCATAGCAAGACCCTGTCAAAACTGGGCTGGGGGTGGGGGGTCTCGGGGGAGTGTATGTGGAAAGATAGCTCAGTGGTTAAAGGTATTATTCATGGTCTTTGATCCTCACGCCTATAAGCCCAACCTCAGGGCATCTAGCACTTTCTGGCCTCTGCTGGCATGCATACATATACACATAAATAAAAATAAATATTCTTTTAAGAGGATAGAAAAACAGGGAAAGAGAGAGCTGTGGTAAGTTCCTCTGGAAATTTTTAACTTGCAGAACTTAAGAATTTACAAGTAAATTCTTCTTGGGATTTATCTAAAGGATTGTTAATAAGAACCCATGGCAGGGCAGGGTAAGTATGATTAGCATAAACCTGCCATTTTTCTGCTAAGTTACAAGAGTATTTTCCCTGAGCAACTGATACATTTATTCTGTGTAATTTAGCAGTGTGGCTTTTAGCCTCATAATTGAAACTTCCACAGCAGGCAGGTCTTCAGGAGTTTCTCAGACTGCTGTCAATGTCAACTAGCGTAAGGATTCTTCCCGCAGGAAACATTACACTTCTACTCTTCAAGGGCTTTGAGCTACCGAACTTGCTGGATAACCAAATACTCCAGCCATGGTGTAACAGCAGGTCCTGCTAAATAGTCCAGAAGAATGAAACAAGTTGTCCAAATCACTTGGTGGGAAGGAGAGAGAGATCCCAGGGCATACCGCAGCCTGTGCTTTGACTATTCAACTCCTGACAAAAATTGTTTTTAAATTTTTGTTTTCCCTCCAAGTGATATTATTAATTTGTTTAAATAGTCAGGTCTGAAGGACAACCTCAATGTGTGGGTCTGCATGTTAAAAACTATTGTAGAAGAAATCCACATGAATTCTTGGATTTTTCTTGTTGTTGGAGATTGAAGCCAGGGCCTCACTCCTAGCCAGAGCACACTGCCATTGACCACACTCCCGCCCAGCCTTTAATCTGTCTCTCCTTGGTAAATTCCAGGGCGTCTGAACTGTATCTGCCTTCGTTGGGTATCTTGAGTTAGCTGATAGGAACTTGAGCACTGGTAGAAAACCCAAGTAAGACAGGTGCGTAGCAGCCCCATTCCTGACTCCAAGGGGAAAATAGAGCTTTGTGAGGCTGCGTGTTTAGTGATTTTAGAAACACAAAAGGGACTATGGGAAAGATACGTTATTTATAATCATAATTAAAAGACTACTTCTGTGGCTGGGAAGATGTCTCAGTGATTTAGAGCATCCTCTGTAACTTATTCACCCGGAGCATCCGACGCCCTCTTCTGGCCTCCATAGGCACTGCACACTTGTGGTGCACAGACATGTGCAGGCAAAACATTCATATACAAAAATAAAAATAAATCTAATTTTTTTTACTTTAAAATTGCAGGAAATCTTTTTCATAAAGATACATATAAAGTAAAGTATGGTAAATGAGCTTGGGCTCTCCACTCCGCCTTGCAGAGCAGAGGCCTAACAACCAGAATCAGGGGACACCAGGGCTGCTGTGAGGCTGTCATCACACACTTGTCATACGAGCGCCCAGAAAACATAGTCAGTTGGACTGTTGAAAGAGAATCCTATTTTTTAAAGAGAACTCTGGATCATACAGGGTGATAATAGCAGTTAAATTTGTTGCCAGGTGTGGTTATATACTCCGGTAGTCCTGGTCTCTGGGAAGCTGAGGCAGGAGGATCACTGCAACTTAGAAGTCAACCTGGACCACAGAATGAGACCCTGCAAAAAACAAATTTGTTAATTAAGAAACATTGGCCTTCTGCTGTGTAAATGGCTTAATTGTGTGTGATGAGAATGGAGGGTTGGAAAGGGAAATTTTCCAGCCCCTGTTAGGCTTTGTACCAATCAGCTGCCGTTTTCACGGCTTTGGGGCAGCCCCGTCTCAGAGAGGCTGCACAGGAGTGTTTATCTACTGCCCAACCACAGCACCCGTTGTCTGCCACAGTAAATGGCCTCTATCGGCAGCCAGGGTGTAGCTTCCTCTCGCCATTTCCTCCTTCTCAGGCTCATTTCCTCTTGGAACCAGCTCTGCACGTCAGGGGCTATTCTCCCTGCAGGAAGGGTCGGTTTGCAGCCCTGTGATTGTTTCTGTTTCTATGGCGCCTCAGGTTGGGGACAGCCAGGTGTTGGAATGGACTGGAAGGTTAATGCCCTGGAAGGGGGAGGTGTCTAGCCTCTTTTCCGCCCAATTAAACATTGTTTCAAAAGATGTTTTACCACTATCTCCAATCCTGGGCCTTGCAAGAAAGGAGTGTTTCAGCTTTGTGCTTTTCAGTTGGCTCCATTTCAAATGGAGGGATCAAGAGGACCCCACTGTAAAGAAATACTACACACATAACTGAAGATGCCAATCACTGTACCTCATTTGAATGCACTGTACCTCTGTTGAAATTTCCTCATGAGCAGGGCTCTACCCTAAGGATTGACTCAGGACCTCTACCCTAAGGATGGACTCAGGACCTCTACCCTAAGGAAGAACTCAGGACCTCTGCCCTAAGGAGGACTCAGGACCTCTGCCCTAAGGAGGACTCAGGACTTTACCCTAAAAATAGACTCAGGTCACCTACTCTAAGGAAGGACTCAAGTCACCTACCCTAATGAAGGACTCAGGACCTCTACCCTAAGGAAGGACTCAGGACCTCTACCCTAAGGAAGGACTCAGGACCTCTACCCTAAGGAAGGACTCAGGACCTCTACCCTAAGGATGGACTCAGGAACTCTACCCTAAGGATGGACTCAGGACCTCCACCCTAAGGATGGACTCAGGACCTCCACCCTAAGGATGGACTCAGGACCTCCACCCTAAGGATGGACTCAGGACCTCTACCCTAAGGATGGACTCAGGACCTCTACCCTAAGGATGGACTCAGGACCTCTACCCTAAGAATAGATTCAGGTCACCTACTCTAAGGAAGGACTCAAGTCATCTACCCTAAAGATGGATTCAGTCTTCCTGATTTGGTTCATACACCTCACTCAGGACTGAGTTGAAGCCAGGATTTTTTTCTTTACTTTTATTTTATGTGTATGAGTGTTGCCTGCATGTATACGTACATCATGTGTATACCTGAGGAGCTCAGAAGAAGGTGTCAGGAACTGGAGTTACAGATGGTTGTGAGACTCGATATGGTGCTGAGAACCAAACCTGAGGCTTCTACAAGAGCAGCAGTGCTCGTAACCACTGAGCTCTTTCCCCAGGCCTGAAGCCAGGATCTTGAGAGGAACTTTCTAAACTGGGCATAAATAAGTTCTGATTAGAAACCTAAAAATTCTAAATCTATCCCCTGGGTTCCTTTGTGTGTTCAGTTTCCTTTTTCTAAGTTCTTGAGAAAGGATCTTTTACTTTTTTTAAATGCCAGCCTTATCTCCGCTGAACCAAGAACAGAGCGTGTTTTTGTTTCTTGTTCTTCATAACCATGTCTAGAGCAGGCAATGAAGCAAAAGCCGTGGGGTTGGAAGTCAAGAGGCTGGCTCAAAAGCCACGGCTCTGGCCTCAGACAGCCTGACCTGGCGTCAGGTGAGCAGGGGAGGGTCCTGCCAGCTACAGTCACTGCATGTGCTGTGATGTGTCCTTTGTTCAGGGATGAGGCCAGGAGAGATTAGCCCGAGACTGAGCAGAAGTGGGTGAGAGAAAGCCTCAAAGTTAGCTGTCTTTTAGACTATCTTAGTAGTTTGTACCCATTATATCCCACCATTGAAGTCAGGTCCTATGGAGGTGAGGCGTGCCCAGGAATTGTAGTAGTATACTAATAAACCTCAGTATAATCCAGACAATTAACAGTTAAACAACTAGCCACTATAGGACAGAGTCAGCAGTGTCTAGTGACTGACCAGCCTGGGCCTAGGGCTGGTCCTTACCAGGTCGCTCTAACCGAAGGGAACATCTGAAGGTCCTGCATATTACTCTTGAGTCTATTAGCATGGACTTGCATGGAATTGGAGGCAGAAGTAGTTGCTGACAGAGTCCTGAATCCCACAGATCCAAAACCTCACCCTAGAAATAAGTGATCGCTCCCACCTCCCACACCCCACCCTCCCACCTCCCACACCCCACCCTCCCACCTCCCCTACCCCACTCTCCCACCTCCCCTACCCCACTCTCCCACCTCCCCCACCCCACCCTCCCACCTCCCCCACCCCACCCTCCCACCTCCCCCACCCCACCCTCCCACCTCCCCCACCCCACCCTCCCACCTCCCACACCCCACCCTCCCACCTCCCACACCCCACCCTCCCACCTCCCACACCCCACCCTCCCACCTCCCACACCCCACCCTCCCACACACTTTGAGACAAGGTCTCACTATATAGCCCTCACTGGCCTAGAACTCACTGTGACAACCATGCCGGTCCAGGACACATGGAAGTCAGCCTGCCTCTGTCTCCTGAGTGCCAAGACTAGAGGCATGTGCATCACCATGCCTGGTTAAAATTTGCCCTCTTGAATTTAGTGGCTTTCTTTGAAAAACTTTCTCCATTTGTTGTCCTTTCTTGGTTATAGAACTCTTGCTGAGCCAGTAGCTCTCCAGGGAACATCACTTGGTCAATTTGTTTTAATTTGTAGAAAGTCCTTCCTGGCGCCCTCCCACAGGGTGGCAGTCTTCTGCTCCTCCTCTTACTTGCCCCACCATTTCTTCGCACCCTCCCTTGCCTATGCCAGCCCTCCTTCCCTAGAATCCTGCCCTGGACTCTATCCTTTCACCCTGCTGCCCTCTTCTCTAGAAGTTGCTTTTATTCTCACAGTATAAACAGCCGTGTGTGGCCAGAGTCTCCTTGACACATACATTATCCTCTGCCTGGACATTGTCCCATGCCATCCCCATCATTACACACCTGAGTGTCCTACCAACATAAGCAAGGCACAGTGGTCCCTGCCCCAGCTGTTTCTGCCAAGTTGGAAACCGTGTGTCAAAAACTAAGTCCCCAGTGGACTCCCACGGCAGCTGTGAGCTCTGGCAGCCATCAGAGGACCAGGAGGGAAGAGAGGCTTCCCAAGGAGAAGGTGCCAAGCTAGATTTCAATGGAATAGACAATCCACAGATGCTAATAGACATAAGAGTAATGTGTAGGATCTTCAGAGGTTCTGTCTGGTAAGGCCCCTAGGTCCAGGCTGGTCAGTCACCGGACACTGCTGACTCCGTCCTACAGTGGCTAGCTGTTTAACTGTTAACTGTCTGGTTTATATCTCAGTTTATCTGAACACTACTATGCAGGGCAGATCTTTCTTACTTCCTCTAACCTACACTGTGATGTTAAAGTTACCATCAAGTGACTCACAGATATATTATTCCCCATTTTAAAGATTTTTTTAAAATGCCAGGTGTCGGCAGGCCCCTTTAATCCCAGCCCTGAGGTAGCAGAGGCAGGAGGATCTCTGTGAGTCTGAGGCCATCCTGGTATACAAAGGGAGTTCCAGGACAGCTGGGGTTATGCAGAGAAAACAAAATTTTGAAATGATTTTGCACTGTACACAGCACAAACTTTTTGTTCTTGCTTTTAAAAGAAACCTCACTTCCAGATGAGTTACATACACCTGTAATCCTATCACTTGGGAGGCTGAGGCAGGAGAGTCCTAGAGTTCAAAGCCATCTTTCTCTACATAGCTACATGACACCCTGGGGCTGGAGAGATGGCTCGGCAGTTAAGTACACTTACTGCTTTGGCAAAGGACCAGAGTTTGACTCCCAGAATCCCAGTCCCTTGACTCAGAACTGCCTGTAATTGGCGCTCTGGGGA
Organism: Tokudaia tokunoshimensis; assembly: GCA_036184795.1. Lineage (NCBI taxonomy): Eukaryota > Metazoa > Chordata > Mammalia > Rodentia > Muridae > Tokudaia > Tokudaia tokunoshimensis. The sequence goes on along the minus strand of BTHU01000003.1, from coordinate 69,578,667 downwards.
ATCTGCCCTCTTCTGGTTTCTGAAAAAACACACACATAATTAAAAATACATAAATCTGATATATATGGTATATATATATATATATATATATATGGCTAGAGAGATGGCTCGGCAGTTAAGAACACTAGCTGCTCTTCCAGAGGCCCTCAGTTCAATTCCAAAAACCACATGGCGGCTCAGAATTCAGTGTCCTCTTCTGGCATACAGGCAGACAAGTCACTTGTATACATAAATAAATAAATCTTTTAAAAGATAGATACATAGACAGAGACAGAACAGACAACCCCCCTCCCACCAAAGCTTGCTTCTCTGGGCTTTTCCCTCCTCCAGCTAAGGTCTTTGCCCAATTCTCTGACTTCTGCCTCTGAAACGTCCCTCTCGCCCCCTGGATGGCAATGCACCCCGTATGTCTCCCACTTCCCTGTCTTCGCTCACGCAGCTTTCCCCACTGGAAGTGACCTTGTCCACCAGAAGCAGCTCATCTTCCAGTCGCCTCCCACTTGGAGCCCAGCCAAGCTCGCAGTGTCAAAGAGTAAGGCTCCCAGGGCCTGGCTTCCTGCTGTGCACTCCTGGCCCTGCGCGAGCTGGTCTGGGTCACTTCCTTAAGTCCTGTGTGCTTCAGTCCCCTTTAACAGGGGGACACCGGAGTACTTATCTTACAGAATGGCTTTGAGCATTACAGCACTGAGCACGGCGCTTGCCTCCAGGGGAAATAGAGAGAGGTCATTTTATCCCCTACCACAGCACTTTTCCTTGGATTTCTCCTTCAGTTATTAGCCCAAGTAGACTTTGTGAATGTGACTGCCCTAAACACGTCTGAATCTGAAGAACCCTGGTGGTGGCACACACCTTTCATCCCTGAGCTCAGGAGGCAGAGGCAAGCAGATCTGTGAGTTGAAAGGCCAGCCTGGTCTACATGGAGAATTCCAGGCTAGCTGGGGGCTACACAGTGAGACCTTGTCTCAAAGCAAACACAAGCCTGACTGGAGCTTTCCTGGTGTATTGTGAACAATGCTTCCAATACATGGCTGATTTTCCTTAATCTGGGCTTCCTGTCAAGAAGTATTAGAAGAACTGAAAAGCTGTACTCAGAGGAGACACTAGACACTCTGCCACCCAGAGGCCACTTCTCCATTACCTTCAAAAGGACCCTGGAGGCCTCCTGTTTCAGACAGCCCTCCTCTTAGGCTTGGTCCATCTGTCCTGCTGAGAGGTGTTTTCTTCTTAAACGTGTCTTTTTAGAATTGATACGCGGCAACCGCACAGACCATCTGGGGACAGTGTGATATGTCAGTTTGTGTGCATGTCGTGCAGTAGCCAGGAACACTGGTACCTCCCTTTTGCTTCTGCAGCATGACCAAAGAGTAGTCAGCCCAGCCCAGTCCAGAACAGTCTTGGAGCATTCAGCTTCCTCAGCCAAGGATAACTGGGTTACCCATGGGTTACTCATGGGCCGCACAACATCTGTCCATGTCCATTTGAGCTGTATGTGACCTGTATGCCTGATTTTCAGAAATCAGACGCCGTGGTTCCAAAGACCCCCTGGTGAAGGCCCTCCAGCTGCTCGATGGCCCGTGTGAGCCAGGAGAGACCACGAAGGTGGAGGCCACAGCCAAGAGACGCAGCTCCAAGGACCTGCTGGGGAAGCCGCCACAACTCTATGACACCCCCTACGAGCCTTCGGAGGGGGGCCAACGCGCGGCAGAGGTGAAGGCGCGGCTGCCAGAGGCGGACGATCGGCCTGCTGCTGAGTATGAGCAACCCTGGGAGTGGAAGAAGGAGCAGATCGTGCGAGCCCTGTCAGGTGAGGGTGCCGCACCTGCCACTCACCCCAACACCGGCGGTCAAGGGGGCGGGATGAGCATACCCATCACCTAGCGTGAGTTCTCTCAGGTGGACACTCAGAAAAAGTCCTCAGAAATTCAGAGCAGAATTACCAGAGGCTCAGAGAGGGGAGGAGGAAGAGAGAGGCTGGTCGCCATGTCCAGTTCCAGGGGGGCATCGACCCTGATGACCCATTGCAGAGAGGGTACTGAGGGCGATTTCACAATCGCCAGATGATGCTAAGTACTGCGTCAAGTCCATTTCCTTTGTGCTCCTCACTACACGTCTTGTTCTTATTCCATTTGTTTGTTTGTCGAGTGTTTGTTTGTCGAGTGTTTTTATTCCGTTTGTTTGTTGGTTGGTTGGTTTGTTTGTTGAACGAGTGTAACATGGTAGGCTAGAAGACAACCTGTGAGGGTCAGTTCTCTCCTTCCATCTTGTAGCTCCCAGTCATTGAACCCAGGTTGTCAGGCTTGGCGGCAGGTACCTTTACCCACTGAGCTACCTGGCCATCCCACAAGTCTCGTTTTTAACAAGGTGTTTGAGGTAGAGAACTAAGAATCTAGGTATGGAAGAGGCACAGAGTATGCCTGGAATGCCGGGATTTGGGAGGAGGGAGGGAAGATCAGGAGTTCAGGGCTGCTCTCAGCTACGCAGTTCTCTGTGTTCAAAACAACAGCAAGGCTGAAGCTGTGCCGGGTTCCCGGCTCTGTCGGGTGCGGAGCTGTTGGGGATCTGTCTGCCTTCAGAGCTGTCGGGAAGCCCCCTTGGTCGTTGTACATTTATCCCCACCACTGAGACTGTGGAACCGGAAGCCGCCTTCCTCGCTGTTCCTGGCCTCGCTTGCTCTTCAAGCCTGTGAGATGCTCACTGTGAAACAGGCCTGGGTGAGGTAGATTGATGGGCCACTGTGGCTGCAAGTGAGAGCGAGCCTAGATCAGTTTTGTTGTCATTGAGACAGAATCTCACTATGTAGCCCAGGCTAGCCTCGACCTTGCAATTTTTTTTTTTGCTTCAGTTTTCTTAGGTTGTTTGAAGCTTATGTTACAATCCCTGGCTGCAAATTGATTCCTTTAGAAAGTAAAACCTAAATTGAAGGTAGAGTCACGTCTTCAAATGTGAACCTTTTGTTGAGGAGTCAGAGAAGCTGTCTCTTGTTTCGTTAGCTCAGGCTAGCCTCAAGCTCTTAAGTTCAGCCTCACAAGCAGCTGCGATACAGGCACAAACCCTGCTCGTGTGAGGGTTTTTAAGTAATTTCAGGGAAAGTTGTTAAACAGACTTAAAAAAAAAGAAAGAAAGAAAAGAAAAGAGAATGGAGGTGGGAGATATGCTGGAGGGATCTTGCAGAGGACCTGGGTTCAGTTCCCAGCACCCACTTAAGGCTCACAACCATCTGTAACTGCCACTCCCAAGACAAAGTTTTTCCATTTTACAGAATTCGTTTTGCCTTTGATTTAGAATTTTCAAGGTATCTTTCCCCCTTAACAACCAATCCATTTAAAAGTAGAATCAGTGTGCTGGTTGGTGGTGCATGCCTGTAGTCCCAGCACTTCCTACGTAGCAGCGGAAGGAGGATGGTGAGTTCTAGGCCACCCTCTACTGCCTGGGTCCGGCCTGGGGCTCAGCAGCACTGATGCGTCTTCCGTGTTTGGTTCTGTCTCTGCCTGTGCTGGGAGTTTGCTCGACTCGAGCTTGTGCAGGTCCTGTGTGTCACGGTCTGTGAGTTCATGTCTGTCTGGCCTGCGGTGTCTGCAGATGCTATTTCGTTAAAACCATCTACTACAGGAGGATCTTGCAGTCTTTCTGTCCCCCCTTCCGCATGGATCCCTGAGCCTTGAGGAGAAAATGTGATACAGGCATCCCATTCAGGGCTGAGAGCGCCAGAGTCACACTCTGAATTTATGTTTAGTCCTTTAAAAAAGGTATTCTAAGTGCTTTTAGAATAAAGTCCTCGCTGAAACGCAATTCTCCTCTTCTGTTCACAAACTGTTTCTACTGATGAGTAATTTCGTATGAGGACACTAGCCATGTAGTCAGGCGTCCACGACAGCAGCACAGCTGTCCAGGGACACTGCTCCTCATTGGAAGACGTGTTCTTCCCTAAGCTGAGGTGGGCGCGAGCTTTTCCCTTTGAGGGTTACGTGGCTGGTCTCCGTGTTCTCCAGTGTTAAGTGATGGCTTCCTTCCAGTCCAGTTTGAGGGATCTGATCGACCTGCAGGCAGAGAGGAGGCCGGGAGACCGCACCACTGGCAGAAGACCTTGAAGCCAACCCTGTCAGACCATGGTGATGGGGAGAAGGTGGACCCGGGCCTGGCCCTGGAAAAGCAGCCGTGAGTCTCCTTTGTTGACTCTGCCACAGCCTTTGTAGGGTCCCCTGGCCCATTTTGTATGAGCCCTTTGGTTAATGAATTCTTGTCTGGGTGGAGCTTCTAAACACAGTGGGTTTGCTCAGGATGGAAGGCCTTATATTTCAAGAAACAGGTTTAAGCCTCCTTCCACACTGAAGGGAAGCTTGTTTCTTTTTAAATGATTGATTTATTTTTATATTATGAGTGTTTGCCTGCCTGTATACATGTGTGATACCCAAAGAGTCCAGAAGATGGCATTAAATCCCCTGGAACTGGGGATGTGGGTGGTTGTGAGCCACCGGGTGAATGCTAGAACTGGACCCGGGTCCTCTCCAAGAGCGCAGGTGTTCTTAACTGCTGAGCCATCTCTCCAGGCCCGAAGGGAAACGTTTCAACCACACTCCCCCTCTTGATTGGGCTGAGTCTGATTGAAAGACTTTGTAAATGGGACCACCGGAATGTGCATGCACGGGAATGTGTGTGCATAGGAATGTGTGTGCACTGGAATGTGCGTGCACAGGAATGTGTGTGCACTGCAATGTGCATGGTGTCCATTCTGTGCATGAATCTAGTCAGGCTTCTAGCACCTTCCAGAAACTCCGTACAAACCTTGCTGTAGTGGGGCAATGCTCCATCTGGATTTGCACTGTGACTCTCATGGCCGTGTTTCTTTTTTCTCCCCCTGTTCAGTTGGTATCATGGCTCCATTAGCCGAGCTGAGGCTGAGAGCCGACTACAGCCCTGCAAAGAAGCTGCTTACCTGGTCCGGAACAGTGAGTCGGGGAACAGCAAGTATTCCATTGCGCTGAAGTAAGTGCCTCTGTCCGGGGACTTCCTTGTCCGAGGCAAGGCCCTGCTAGGAGAGTCTTTCCTCTCTGGGGGTAGATGGGCAGTCAGCAGAACAGGCATAATTTGAGGGCGGGTCTTAGGGGTGTGATTGGCAGAAAACCAAAGGCATTTACTTGGACAGAGAGACCCTGTGATCAGAATGCAGAATTGATGCTGGGTAACGACCCCAGTGACAGTCACAGTCATGGTCCTGTTTCCATATTAGTACGCATTACCTAATCTAAGGCCTCGTAGAAGAGAAATACTTCCTGATAAAAAAGAAAAGTGTTGGGGCTGGAGAGATGGCTTAGTGGTTAAGAGCACTGGCTGCCCTTCCAGAGGACTTTGGTTCAATTCCCAGCACCCAGCTGGAGGCTCACAACCATCTATAACTCCAGTTCTACTGCCCTCTTCGGGCCTCCATAAGTGCCAGGCACACACAGGTGCCCAGACATATATGCTGACTGGACACCCATAACATATAAAATAAATAGTAATTTTTAAAGTGTTAGAGCTATATGTCAGCAGCAGAGTACTTGTGTAGCACACACAAGCCCTAAGTTTGTCCCCCACAGTGAAAAAAAAAGGTCAATAAAATTTAAATTTAAAAGATAGTGCAGCTTAATCTCCTCTGTGTTTAAATTTTTTTTAAGAATTATTATTTATTTTATGTATATGAGCACACTGTTGCTGTCTTCAAACACACCAGAAGAGGGCATCAGATCCCAGTACAGATGGTTGTGAGCCACCAAGTGGTTGCTGGGAATTGAACTCAGGACCTCTGGAAGAACAGTCAGTGCTCTTAACCGCTGAGCCATCTCTCCAGCCCTAAAAGATTTTTTAAAAATTTTTTGTTAATGACTATTTACCTTCATGTACATATATGTACCACATGCATGCCTGGAACCCATGGAGGCCAGAAGAGGACATCAGATCACCTGGAACTAGAGTTGCAGATGGTTGTGAGCCTCTGTGTGGGTGCTAGGAACTGAACCCCGGTCCACTTTCAGGTCCTCTGAAAGTGTTCTTCACCTGACCCATAGCCCCAGCACTAGCCCCACACCACAATTCTTTTTTTGTTTTTTTGTGGGGGGCAGGGACATAGAGTATCTCTCTATGTAGTCCTAACTATCATGGAACTTAATCTGTAGACCAGACTGCCCTCAAACTCACTGTGATCCTCCTGCCTCTGCCTCCTGAGTGCTGGGATTAAAGGCGTGTGCCATCGAGCCTTGCATACCTTTTCTTTTTTGAGGCAGGGTCTCTCTTGTAGCCCTGGTTGATGGAGAATGTGATCTCCCATCTCTGCCTCCCCACTGAGAGGATTACAGGCATGCGCCAACACACACACACACACACACAGCTTCAGGCCTTTTTCTTTATTCCCTAGTACGCATGAGGGACCTTAATGAATATCGGATCCTTGACTGTCAAAATCCCGGCTGCGTTTGGCACTAGTCTCTTCTGGAGAAGAAGGAAGTGCTGAGCCGCCTGTTGCTCTCTGTCTAACCGTGCACAGAGAACTCACTTTTGCCTGGTGGGCTTGGCAGAATGTGTCTCATGGAAATTCTCCTGGCTCGGTGAATTCGGTGGCTCTGTATTGGAGGATCATTGTCGAGAGCCGGAGCAGCACTTCCTTCCTGAGGAAGCTGAGCCCCTGCCGCTGAAACAATCGGACTGGAAGGGAACGGAGGGGGAGGGGCGCAAGAGTAATATGGCTCAAAAACTGGGCCAGGCTGCATAGACAATGCCAGGAACAGCCACCGTGCTCCCTCCTGAAAGCACTGTTTGGGATTCTGTCTTTGAGCCTTCAGAGCCAGCTGTCACTATACCAACCAGGATTGGTCTTTCCTCATGAGGGCAGGGGCCAGTGGACAGTTATTGTTGTTATTATTATTAATGTTCCTTTAGGGAAAAATAAAGGAGGAGAAACCACACATAACTTTTTACAGTGGAGAGGAGGTTGTATTTGAGCAATACAGGGGCAGCAGGCTTGGACTCATGCACTGGTCTAACAGTTTGGTCAGCAGAAGGCATTTATTTGGCTTTTCCCCTCCGATCCTGACCACTGATGTGTAATAAGGATAAACAAGTTGGGGTGCCATGCACTGGGGCTCCACCAGAGTGCTGAATGATTTTTTAGAAGAATTGCAGGACAGGAAGAGGAACCGTCCACCCTTTGCGCATCTGGCCAGTGTGGACACTCTGCTCACTCATTCATGTCTTCTTGTTTTTATCTCCAGGACTAGTCAAGGGTGTGTCCACATCATAGTGGCTCAGACAAAAGACAACAAATACACACTGAACCAGACAAGCGCTGTGTTTGAGAGCATCCCCGAAGTGGTACACTATTACTCCAACGCAAAGCTGCCCTTCAAAGGGGCAGAACACATGACCCTCCTCCACCCAGTGCACAAGCTTCACTAAGGTCCGGCCAGCAAGAGCCCTTCACCCGTGAGGCCCTCAGCATTCACCAGCATCACATGCTCAGGACTTCTGCTGCTGCAGACCAGGAGTCTACGCCTAAAAGTCAAGCAGTCTGTGGTCTTAAACCCAGGACTCAGTGGTTTCCCATCTGTTCTTTCTCTCCCTGACGAGTAGCTCTACCATAAGAAAGTGTTGCTTGCCTGCTGCCTTCTCCCTAGGACTAGGAGTTCTGTTTGGAGTGTGACCCTTAGGAAAGGTAGATCTAGAGCTCAGGAGCACTGAACTTGTCCCTTGGTGCTGTTCTCTGGAGTGCCTGGCCTCCGCACCACAGAGAACCCCTAGGCCTTTATGAGCGACCACGTGGACTGGAAGATCCTGCAGTGTGAGCCCCTTGTGAGGAAGTGGATGGACAGTGGGAAATAAGAACGACGGACAGGAAAGCTGTCTTTCTCCATGTCCCAATGCAACTGTGGCCTTCACACAATATTCACAATCTGAGGACTTCACAGGATGTTATCTGGTCGGTCGGCTCTCCTCAGGATTTGCTTTCTTGATTTCTCTGCACAGTCTCACCCTTCGGCAGTAAATCAGTACTGTGAGCAGAAATTGGACGGAGGACCCCAGGTTAAAGCGTTACCAATATAATCAAGCAGTGGTACCCTTTCTATAATTCTGATAGTTATTAAGTGTACTCCAAAGATTTGGTTTCTGATTTAAAAAAAAAATTCTACAGAGTTCAACACCTGCTTTGTTATTGGATAATTACATAGCACTTCAGACAGCTTTCCTCTTTGTGTATTTTTGTTGCATGAAATCATCTTTAAGATTTCTTTCTGAAATTAGATTTGCTTTGTATTTTTGGCAAAAATTTTTTACAACAAAATTGGGATCTAATTGTATGAACTGAGTCACTGGTCTGAAAAGATTGCCCCTGATGTACGCATACAGAACAAATATGTGCCCTACAGAAACATTTTAAAAGATATTATAGACTGAGGCAGTCTCTGCTCTCTAAGTTACTAATCACTGTATGTTTTTCCTGTGATCTGGGTACTGTGGGAAATCCCACAGGAGGGGCACACTGTGTGCAGGTGCTTTTGGGAATGAGCTGGACCAGAACTGGAAGGATCATTTCTTGCTCAGGTTTGTAAACTGGATCTCAAGACTCTTCCCAAGGCTGACCACCCTCAGTGAACTGGTTTGAACTCAGTGAAACTGAACATTTGTAGCTTCTCAGATGCACAAAAAATATTAACCATGAGTTGGGTGTGGTGGCATACACCTTTAATCCCAGCACTCAGGAGGCAAAGGTAGGTGGGTCTTTGTGAGTTTGAGGACAGCCTGGTCTACAGAGTGAGTTCCAGGACAGCCAGGGTTACACAGAGAAACCCTGTCTCGAAAATCCAAAACAACAACAATCTGGTCAGATTTCTTAAGAAAGCCCAGCTCCGTACTTAGCTCCTGTTTCAGTGGGTCCCAAAGGGTTGTGTGACATTTCGTTTTAAAAGATCGAAAGGGGCTTCTCCTCAGTGGAGCGCAGCGGCCTCCACAAAGGCTGTCCTCACAGTACTGTGTATAATGCAGGGCTCTCTGTTTAAGATTTCAGTAGCCACAATTCCCAGCAAATGTTAATCATCATTTATTATCTTGAATATGTGCATTGTTCACTGTGTTAAACCTATTTTAGCTCATTGTTCTAGCCGTGAAGCCTTATTTTTGCTTAGCCCTCCTTACTCTTCAAAGGCATTGGAGCTGTTGTCTTTAATGGTAAGCGTATCATAAAATGTTTCTGGGTGGGGAAGGATTTGGGCACACACCTAGCGACTCTGATGAACGCCGGCCTGACAGGTCAGTGTCACCTGGCCTCTGCCACACGCCCAGGCGTCCTCCCTCCATATTTCCTTTACATGATTGAAAGTGGAGGGCACAGAGTTTATATATAGTCCAGTCTTCATGGTAGGGGTTATAAAAAGCAAAAATACTGTAGATTAGTGGAAGGCCAGTGAGGAAGGATGTTAAAGCTGCTATTTTCTTCTTAGGTTGTGACACAGGCTGAGGGAAGCCAGGGGACTCACAGCTGGGTGGTGGCATAAAGTACTTACCCTGCCTTCTGAAAACAGTTAGGCCCAGCAGGTGTCCTAACCTCTCACTAGTGAGCCTGGGCCAGCAGGGTCTGTTAACATTTTAGTTAGAAGCTAATGCCTTATTTTTCCTTGCCTCAAGAAGCCAGTGCACTCTAGATTCATCCCCACCCGCCCCGTACATGTTTCTGATACTCAGGATTTCACTGCTCCCCTCCTTGGACCTGACAGCCGTTGGTCATCTTTCTGTCTTCTGTAGCCAGCATCCATTTAACCTTAAACTCCCTTGGGATCTATCTTTTTTCTTCTCTTTGCCACCTAACTAACCTGGCCTTGAAGAAACTCGACCTGTATGAGCCTTCCCTGTGATTCAGCTTTCTTCTTGGCTGAACCAATGCAATAAAAGATGGTGTTCTACTGCCATCTACTGGGGCAGGAGAAAACTGCAGTTGAGAAATAAGCTGTCCATTTAGGGTAGTTTGTCTAAAGGATTTCTGATCCAGTCCATAAATCAAAATAAACGATGGCACAACAGTTTCCATCTTGAAATATGCTATTTCCCATAGAAAGGATGGTGTGACTCCTAGTATGCCCCTGGACCCAGGCTGAGTCATGCAGTTCACAATCACTGAGACGGGAATCATTCTGTTAAGGTCTTAGCTGTTCCAAATGCTGTCAGGAGGATTTCACATTTAAAGCATCAATTGACACATTGTTTTAACTTTTTAAAATATTTAAGAGATTGTATCGCAGGTGCCTTGGCAATTCCTATTATAGTGTAATCTCATAAATTGTTGGTTCTCTTCACGGGCCAGTGTAGCTGTGTGCCTTCTGGAAGATGATTTACTCTGAAGTGTTACTTTCAATAAATGCTTTGCCAGGAAAACAGCCATTTGCTTTGTTCAGTTAGTTGGTGCTTTGGTTGGCTGGTCGGTCGGCTGGTCTTGCTGTGTTGTGGAAATGGGTTGTGTGCACCAGGATTCTGCCACTGAACTGTACCCCATTCAGTGAATTGGTCCCATTCATTCTGACAATCGCCTCCCGTCATGAAAAGTACTTCCTGTGCGGACACCTACTGGAGCGTTCTGTGAAACTGCTGATGCCGGAGCGTTCCAAGCACCGAACAGCCGGCAGCTGAGCCTCCCCCACACTTCCCTCTGCAGCCCTGCACTCCGCCTTCCCTGCAGGGTGCAGAGTGCGCACCTCCTCTGTGGCTTAGTCTTCTCCAGATGTCCTTTGTTCTCCTCCTCTGAACACCAGAATTAGATTCGTGTGAATGTGTGTGAGAGAGTGTGTTAGTGTATGTGTGTGTATTAGTGTATGTGTGTGTCAGTTTGTGTGTCTCTGTGTATGTATGTATGTGAGTATGTGAGTGTGGTATATGTGTCTGAGTGTGTGTATGTGTGTGTCTGTGATATGTGTCTCTGTGTGTGAGTAAATGTATGTATGTGTGAGTGTGTGTGTGTTTGTGTGTGTATGAGTGTGTATATGTATGTGTATGTATGTGTCTGTCTGAGTGTGTGAGTGCAGATGTATGTGTGTATTATGTGTCTGTGAGTATGTGTCTGTGTGTGAATGTGTATATATGTGTGTATCTGTGTGTATTTGTATATATGTGTGTCTGTGTATATGTGTATTAAATGTGTATATGTGTGTATATGTATGTGAGTGTATGTTTATGTGTGTGTGTCTGTATGTATGTGTCTGTGTGTATATGTGTCTGTGTGTGTGTATGTGTGTATGTATGTGTGTGTATGTATGTGTATATGTGTATAAGTGATTGTATGTGTGTGTAGTAAATGTGTATGATTGTGTATGTGTGTTTCTGTGTGTGTGAGTGTATGCATGTGTGTGTATTTTACCTATATAACTGCTGTCCTGGAACTTGCTTTTAGACCAGGCTGGCATTGAACTCAGAGTTACCCCTGTCTCTGCCTCCCCACTGCTGGGATTAAAGTTGTGTGCCACCACTCGTGACTTTTTCATTTTTAAAAAAGCTATTGCATTTTTATGTGAAGAGGGTGGTTGTTGTGTGCACCTTTCTGCAGAGACCAGAGGCATCAGATCGCTTGGAGCAAAGGGCTACAAGCAGTTGTTAGCTCCTGGGGGTGTGCATGCCCTTAGCTGGTGAGCCACCTCTCCAGCCTGATTATTTTTATTTGTGTGGATGTGTGCAATGTCTGCAGATGAGAGAGAGAGTGCTAGATCCCCGGTATCTGGAGTTATGTGGTACTGGGAGTTGGAGTTGGTCCTCTTCAAGGAAAGCAGTTGCTCTTAGCCACTGAGCCGTCTGGTCTTTACCTTCTGCTGAATATACATGGGACTGCCACCAGGTGGTATACGGACCTATTGTATTTTGTATTCATGTGTAAGAAAAAAGGATGTTCGGAGACAGCGGTGTTCCTTCTGCCCTATCTAGAGAATCAGAGTAATGGATTTTAGAATTCAGACTGAACATATTTGTAAGAGTCCAGGTTTAGGTCCTGAATGTCCGATTCCAGCACTGTAAAGGGGCAAAGGTGTAAGTAGCCTCCTTTTTCAAATAAGGATCTCAGTGCTCAGCTGATCAATATGTGTCCTGGGTCAGTCACGTGGGAAGCAACAGGCAGCCCAGGCCTGCCTCAAACCCAGGTGTTTGTCAACGTTGTTGTTGAGACAGGGTGTTGTTATTTGTTTTTTAATGTAGTTCAAGCCTCTTCAAACTTAAGATCCCCCTGCCCCTACCATCCTAGTCCTGGGATCGATGCTGTGTGCCACCATGCCTAGCCACGGGTGACTTTTAATTGCCATGCCTCTACTTTGCCTTCCAGGTCATATACTCAACCTATAGAACCCTCACATCTTCAGAACAGGGTCAGTAGGGTGCGGTCCAGGAGGGGTGCCCAGGCTTAGAGCACTGGCCGCTCGTGCAGAATTCCCTTCCCAGCACATATGTGGCTCACAGCGATCTGGAACTGCAGTTCCACAGAAGCCTACACCTCTACAGGTTCTGCATTCATACATTCAAGCCAACACTCACACATGTAAAACAAGAATAAATACACAGTTTTAAAAGCACACCTCTACTCTCATATATTGTTGGTTGCGAGCCTAGCCTTTGACAGCTGAGCCATCTCTCCAGCCCACACCACTCTAGTCTCTAACAGTGGAGATGTATCAGGCCAACTGGACATGAAGGTTTGCAGTGCTGAGCAGTCTTGAGGTCTGAGCTCTCCAGTAAACCTGGGCCAATGGCTCTCTACATGCCCCCCATCCCCCTCACCCCCCCCTCAGACAGGCATAACAAGAGAGAGAATGAACAGCTTAGAAAGAGGAGAAGCAGCTCATGCCTCTATCCATTAAGGTGAAACTAGGCACTGGCCCTCTGTCCACGTCCAGCCACACCTCTGGACTGCATTCCAGTGGGCTTGGGGCAAAGGAAACAGGCACAGGGAGGACTCTACCTCCAGGACAAAGCTGGCCTGAGGCTGACAGGTGACCTCCTGGCCCAGGAGGTCTTTCCCCTAGCCAAGGAGTCCCTCCCTCTCCTAGGCCCCAGGGGCCCAGACAGTTGTGAAATCGCGCAGACAGCTGAAGGTTGGTGTAGGGTTACACTCAGGAGCTCGCTCCGAGGATGGAGGGTCATTGCCAGTTTCGTTACCCACACTGTGAGTCACAGCGAGGTTACCTTTGACTATGCGTCCTTCGCAACTTTTCAATGATTCAGTTTGCCTTCTGATACATGGGCACAAATGAATAGGACTACTCATTTGAAATAATTACATTTAAAGATGCATTACTGCATTTGCAGATTAATCCAGTTGACTTGTCAAAGAATGAACCGGTATGGTAGAGACAAGAAAAAGCATCACTAACTAATTAACAGCCTGGTTTACATAACAAGTCCCAGGCCAGTTTGGGCTACATGATGAAATCCTATCTCGAAAAAGTAGAAATAAGTATAGACAGACAGACAGACAACCAGAGTTAACAAAGATGTGTTCAATTTGGATTATTTTAAACTGAGTTTCCAACTAAAACAGCACTTCTACAACCCTTGTCTTTTAAAAGCAAGTATCAAGCTGTATCAGAGGGTAGTGCGAGCCTTCTCACACCTACCACCCCTCCAGGACAGCTGTCTTTGGGAGACTTTGACTACAACAGCTTTGTTCCCTTGCTGGGTTTCTTTGGTTGGTCAGTTTTTAAAAATAAAGATGGCTTTACATTTGCATACCACCCTTGGGCAGGGCCCACACTTGTTTTCTCTGTGCTGTTTCTGTTTTAGTGTATGTGCTGCCCAACTGACCGTTAAAGACTGAGTCTGGCTACGTTGCCCAAATTAGCCTTGAACTCTTTCCCAGGTTCAAGTAATCTTTTTGCATCAGCCTTCCAAGGAGCTGGAACCACAAGTGCACACTGCTGCCCTGCTGGACCGCCAGGGACAACTGTTCTGAGACAGTTCAACCTATTCAAATACAGAGGGAGGCAGGGCACAGCGCGCTCACCTCTAACCTCTGCACTTGGGAGGCAGAGGCAGGTAGACTGCTGAGTTCAAGGCCAGCCTGGTCTACAGAGCAGGTTCCAGCAGTCGGGAGGGACTACATAATAGGAGACCCTCCTCAAGAAGCAAAAAAAAAGAAAAAGAAAAAAAAAAGAAAAGAAAAGAAAAAAAAGAAACAAAGAAAAAAAGAGAGATAAGATTATAGCTTCTTAATGAAAAGTCTCCTTTCACTTTAGAAACAATGCTCATGGAAAATGTTGCTACCTGATACACATAAAGGGAAAGAGAAAGACAGACCCACCTTGCCGCACAGATGTGGTTCTTAGGCTATTTTGCTGGATATAGCTCAGGTCCGAGGCAGCGTCTCCAAGAAGAGCTGCACAGCAGCCACCAGTCCCTGAACTCTGCTGCCTGAAGCAGCCAGGCTGGGGTAGTGCCCCGCCCAACTCCCAGGACACCATCACCCCTGCAAGAGAGGCAGTAAGAGCAGCAAATCAGGGGTTCAAGGCCACTTTGGGCTTCAGAGAAAACTGGACACCTGAGACTCTATCTCAACGAAAGAGGAGGAGGAGGAAAGGAGAAACAAACAAACAAACAAACAAAGGTATGAGGAGGAGGAAAGGAAAGAGAGAGAGAGAGAGAGAGAGAGAGAGAGAGAGAGGCACTTAGTTTAGGGATCTTGCTTTGGTTTTTGCTGTTGTTTTGGAAGTTGCAGAAAGCCTCATATTATAGTCTGGTTGAGACACAGTAAATCAGGACTGGAGAGATGGTTCAGTAGTTAAGAGCACTCACTGTTTTTCCAAAGGTTCTCCCAGCACCGTGAGGCAGCTCACAACCATCTTCAACGCGATCTGACGCCTTCTTCTGGTGTACTGACACATCTGCAGTCAAAGCACCCATATACATCAATAAATCAAAAAAAAAAAAAGATGGAAGGAAGAAGGAAAGAAAGAGACAGACAGACAGACAGTGGAGCAAAGCTGGTTGTGGAGGCGTACACCTTTAATCCCAGCAGTTGGGAAGCAGAGACAGGTAGATCTCTGTGAGTTCATGAACAGCCACCTTGTCTACATAGTGAGTTCCAGGACAGCCAGGGCTCTGACTTGAGAGAGAGAGAGAGAGAGAGAGAGAGAGAGAGAGAGAGAGAGAGAGAGAGAGAGAGAGAAAGAGAGAGAGAGAGCAGGAAAGCTGGAGATCCCGTCAGCCGCCAGGAGGAAGTCCTGCCCTTTGGGTTTGGCTTGGTGGTCAAGAATCAGTAAGAAAACCGGAGTGTCTCAGAGCTATATTTAGGCTTTAAATAGAATCCAACAAAGAGATGAGAAAATAAAGGAAAACCATGCTTCGTTCCAGGCTGCAAATCAGAGTTCAGAGGGCGTCTGGGTGCAGGCTCTGGGTCCTAGGCCAGAAGACTGCACCAAGGACAGTTGGCTAGAAATGGAAATAGGGATAGTTTATTTAAAGAGGAGTGGGGGAGTCCTAAGAATGCTAGAGCTGAGGAGACAAGCCTCTGTGAAGCCAAGAACTTGTTTTTCTTAAAACTGGCTGGGTGTAATTCCTGCAAGGGGCAGGCTGAGAGGGAAGAACTGTGAACTGCAGGCCAGCCTGGGCTACATAGCAAGACTCTGTCAAGAAAAAAATAAATAAAACAAACGTCTCTTAAGGGGTGCTTGGTCTGCTTTCATCTCGTGAGATCTAAGGAACCCAAGTTTATAAATCCCCTGTGAGACACACCCACAGGAAGCCAGTGGTGAAGACTCTTCCCCTTAAGTAAGACCTTCTCAGTAAGGTATTTCAAGTAACTGAGAGATATTTCTCAGAAACGGCTGTGATTTTATTCCAAGCACTCCACATAAACATTTCCGAGATTTCTGGGTTTTCCATTGACTTTAACCTTCTGTAAGAGTGGCCAGTGCTCTTAACCACTGAGCCATCTTTCCAGTCCAAGATTTTAACACTTTTATTTTATTTTATTATTTTATTTGTGTGTGCCTGCCGCGTGTGTGCAGGTCCTCAAAGAGGCGAGCAGAGCTGGGAATGGGACTTATGGGAAATAGTTAGAAATTTCCAGAATCAAAACTTTGTCTTCTGCTGCTTGTGGAAGGTTCAACTCAGACTCTCAGCTTGGGCTCTTAGGGTGTTTGCCTTTCTGCACCACCATGTGACAGAGCCCTGTGATCCAGGACAGAATTGGACGGATTTTTAAAGGTCCATTAAAGTGTGTACAAAATAAACAGCAAAGTCTCCCGCCAACTCCAGGGGAGAAAGGGAAGCCCCTTTAGTCCCAATACTCTGGAGGCAGAGGCAGACAGATCTCTGAGTTCAAGGCCAGCTGTGGTCTACAGAGTAAATTCCAGGATAGCCAGGCCCACACAGAGAAACCGTGTCTTGGAAAACCCAAAGTGGGGGAGGGGGAATTTAAGGAACCGATTTCTGCCCTTCCTCTCAGTGACCCCCTCCTTGTGCTCTGGCTTCTTCAAGGTCACCCCTGAAAGTGTCTGAGATGCCATGCCTTTGCCTGAGGGATCAGACTACGGGTTGTCTGGCTGCCTGCCTCAGCTTACACACAGAAGCTTAGCAAACCAACTGAGGACACACAGACCCTTGCCTGAGAGAGTGGTCCAGGGTTGGAAAGCACATAACTTCAGAAAGGGTCACCAGGGTCACCAACAGTTATGGGACCTAAGCTAAGAGTAAGGAACGGCACCTGCCCTGGGGTGGAGAAGACCTAAGCTTGGCGACTAGCTCCGCCTCTTAACTGACCGGGTACCCTGGACCACTCTTTACCTGCATGAGGTATAAGCATCTCATGACCTTCCTGACATCCCCCACCTTAGGTGTCTATGTGGTTGTGCAGCACCACCCATGTGTGTAGTGCTGACGGTCAAACCCAGGTCCTATGCCTGCTAGGACTGCATTCTACCAGCTGGTCACGTCACCAGTACCGTGCTCTTCAGCTCTGTGCTTTCACGCTGACTGTGCCCCTGCACCCCCATCCCACCCAGCCCTCACACGGGGCATGCGCTGCAACGGAACCTGCACTTCCCATAGATCTGCAGAAGGCATTATTTCCCTCCTGCCTTCAAAAATAAATAGAATGCAGCACTTCCAGCAACAGGGTGCACCTTACACCCTTGACGAGAACCGCCATCTGCTCCTTCATCTTCCGGAGAGCACGGCTCTGGTAACTTGGCAGCAATGTGCAGATGGGGAAGCGGCTCTCTCTTCACTCCTGGCTCCATGGCCCACTCTCCCTACATCTCACACAGCCTGGCCACCCCAAGGGACACCTGGTTCCTATGTTACTTTCTGCAAGGCAAGGAGCAGCCTCAAAGGAAGAACAGCTGTGCTGAGGGAACGGGGATCCAGGTGAAGGGCAGTGGGTGCTACCCAACTCCAGCTGGGGCCTTTGCACACTTCTTGCCACCTGCTGTGGCATGGCCTTGGTAGGGACAGCATGACATGGGACAGGGCCAGTGGGCGTGAGCCTCCATGAGTGTTGATGGCTGCTGTGGGCATAAGTCTTGTTTATATAATAATGCACATATTTTCATGTTCCTCCAAGGAGTGTCCTCCCTGTTAACATTAATAACCTCATGATAATCAGAGACACCAGGAGTCCAGGAAGGGAAGGCGTGACTAATGTCTCAGCAAAATGGTAAGCACCAGGATCTTCAGGACAGCCCTAAAGACTGTGGAAAAGAACTCTAAAAACATGAGCTCAAAAATGTATAATTTCCCAACGATGCAAAACTATAAAATGCAATATGAATTTTATAAGGAGCTTCACAGATGTAAAAGAACAGAAGCAGCTACACTATGAGCCAGCTTGTCAGAGAGATACAAAGACAGGCAGATTCAAATGCAAGCAGATTCCTGAGTTCGAGGCCAGCCCCGAACAGAGTGAATTTAGGTCCAGGAGTGGTGGGAAATGGTCCCACCCAGCTAAGTTTACAAAGTCAGGCAGATCTCTGAATTCTTTTGTAATGTTAAGAAAAGAGGAAAAAAATGTCCTTGCTATCCTTTTCCTAAGAGTCAAGGGGCTAAGGTCCTAGAATGCTGATTCCCAGGGTGGTCAAGAGGAAACCTGGAACAAATAGCTAGATGTAAATAAAAAGCTAGGCTTTTGGTCTGCATGAGATGAGCTGGCAAGAAGAGATAGCAGGTCTTAGAATTTTTCTCCACTGAGAGCCGAGCTGTCTGAAGATCTCTGGAGAGTGAACACAACTCTTCAAGATTTTTTTTTTCCAAACAGGATTCCCGATTTTAGTCAGAAAAATCCACGGAAAGCCATACAGCTCTTTTAGAATTTTTTCCTAGTGGGATTTCTGACCACCAAGATTTACTTAGAGAGCTGACATCGCTCTTTCAGAATATTTTCTAGCAGTTATCCAGAGAGGGCTGTCTGAAGAGCGAACACAGCTCTTTTAGATATTTTCTTTTCTTTCTGATTTTGATTGGAAAACCCAAGAATTGATTTTAGAAATTTTCAAGCAGAATTTCTGATTTGGTTGGAATATCCAAGAATTTTTTTTTATAGCAGCTTTTCTGACTTTGGTCAGAAAACCCATGAGTTAACCAGAGAACTTTTAGAATGTTTACTAGCAGAGAGAGTGGTCTTGCGCAGAAAGCTAGCTGTTTCAACCAGAGAGCCAGCTTGGACCCACCATTTGACTTCAAGTCATCTGTCTTTGCTGCTCCCAAACACCCCTTCTCTCAGAACCCAGACCGAGCTGAGGCTGGCCCTTGGCATCCACCCCCTACTCTTACCTGCACAGTGTCCACATGATGGCTTTCCTTCTGTTTGGAACAGAGAGAGGGCTGAGTCCCAAGTTTTTCTTGCCCGAGATCTTTTTCAGTGGGGGACAGACTCAGCCATCTGATGACCAAGAAAGCTCAGGATGGCTCTCAGGATCCCATTATCACCTCCACAGTCCTGTAGACACCTAAGTAGTGGGCCTTCCTTCTCATTTCCAATATGCCCACGATCTGGTAATGCTGAACGGTGCAAATGTGACAGGTACATGAGCCTCCTTCCAGAAATCCCAGGCCTTGGTTTGGGGAAAACGTTCACTAACTAAAACCCTTTGAGAAATTGCTACTCCCAGGTTTAGTGTGTGTCATGTTTTATGGTGTGTGTGTGTGTGTGTCTGTCTGTCTGTCTGTCTGTCTGTGAGGGTGGTATAAGTGAAATACAAGGCCTCAAACTTGGAGAAATCCTCCCAACTCTGCCTTCCTCGTGTCAGGGTTAGAGGACTGAGCTGCTGTGCCCTCAAAAACAGTCCTATTTTATTAGTTAGCCTTCCTCATTCTTTACTTCTCACTTATCACGGAAGGTTTTCCTTTTAATGAAAAGGTTCCCAAAGCAGAAGTACATCTCAAGTGCAGTTTTAGAAATTATTTATTTCAAAGAGTTACAAATTTCACTTAAAAGTAAACAACGGGGGAAAAAAGGCATTAAAAAACACTGACTTTGCCGAAAGTCTTAGGTATCAGCTTACAGGTAACAGAGCATAAAAACCTTAAAAATATTGTCTCAAAGACAAAAAACATGTAGCATTGAGGTATCCTGTTTAACGGATGTGATCTCTTGCCAAAAAGTCTCTCTGTCTGTTCCAGTTTGCTACACACTGTCCCAATCCTTTCCCTGAAAACAAGATCTCCATCGAGCATATGTTCACAAAACTGACAGTGTTCCTTCATAAGTATTAAGGTTGCCATAGAAACTTCCTGGAACTGGCACCCAACTACGCTAGCACTGGGGGGCTGGAGAGACCTTTGGCGGAACCCTCCCCAGCACCAGCACCAGGACCTGAGCCTGCATCTTCCCGCCACACCTTTATGTAGGCTGGACCACAGAAAAGGCTCTTGGGATGATCCTGCCTCTCCAAATGAAAACAGGTTTCTCGCCACCTCCACCTGCAGCTGAGTGTGAGAATCTTCCCCAACTAGGTCATCCATAAAGAACTGCTAGGAAACTCTGCAACTCAGAGCCCAAGTCACCAGGCAAAGCAGACATTCCTTAAAACGGTGCACCATAGCTAACCCTGGCTCACCCTGCTGGGCTCGGCTCCGGGCTGGCTCCCAGCCAATTCCAGCAGTAAAGCCCACACCAGTTTCCTTTCTCCCATGACACCAGCGACATAGGAAAGATTTAGTGTGAGCTTTCAGCCAGGTGAGAAGGTAAGAAGGCAAGGCTCATGGAGAGAAAGGACTGTCACCAAATGTCGTGGGTGTGGCCAAGTCTTCTCCCTTGAAATGGTTTAAAGCTATTTCACTAATGCCGGAAGAAGCAAAGATCACTTTAGAACTAGAACCGGTATGTGTTCCCCACTTTCTCCCTTGCAGCAAAGATCATGTTTAAATCATCTCTGTCTAAACCCTCTGCATCTAGCCACCTGGTGGCTGAATGCTGGTGTTAAGTGGTACTGTTGACAAGGCAGCCTGTGGGTTGCAGAAACTCCATTCAGACTGACCCGAGGATGGGACACCCACTCAGCTAGCACAGATTTGAGGCCAGAGCAGCCGAGGGCATGCACCTGTGTGAACCGAACGAAGGTGGAGCTCAGATGAAAACACACTTCATTGACTTAGCTTATAAAAAGTCAAAAGGAAGAGGCTTCCTTTTGATATGGGGTGGGGGAGGCTATCCTGTTACAACAATAGTGAAAGCAATAACAACTTGGAGATCAAAGCTATTTAGCTTTCAGAGATAATGAGATATCTGGATTTCAATCTTCCACCCCGCCTGCTCTGCTTGACTTGGGTGACAGCATGCATGCAGAGCCCCGTGAGGGACTGAAGACCTGAGCGTGGGCATAGTTACCTATCCCCTGAAGATCACTATTTCTAATATTTCTACTATTTCCCTTTCACAGCATTTTTGCTACCCTTGAGTCCCAAAAACTTAGCAAAGGAAAAAAATAAAAAATAAACATGAATCCCTGCCTGATTTTTCTACAGAGCTTTTTCTAAGACAGCAATGGGACCTAAAATGTACAAAGCCCACAAAGAAAATAACTAACGCTTAAATCAGTGGCCCCTTGGAGCTGGCAAGCAGTTGGCACAGGATGGCAGCTTCCGAGCTCTGCCCGGCCCGTGCTGGTGGGATTTCCTGAAAAGGCAAGCTACTGGCATAGTTCTGTAAGACGGCAGATGTGGGGGCTGTGGTTCCATAACTCACTTTAATCTGGGCACCGCTTTGTGGCTCTGTGGTCTCCTCAGCGACCACTAACATCCCTGAATTCCTCAACGCCCCAGGGGAAAGCAACTGAGGCCACTCAGTCAAATGTGAAGCAAGGGAGGCTGGGGTGGCAGTGAGGTGTAGCAGGAAGCAGACACCCTTCCTGCTACACCAGGGAGTATTCACAGGCTCGTTCCCTGAAACACAAGTACGGATAGACTATTTTTACAATTTTTAAGACAAAAAAAATCAAAATACAAAATGAAACCAAAGGCTTTTCTGTTATAGGAAACAGTGGGTTTTTCTTTTTTCTCGATTTTCACTTGACTTGGCGTTTGGGCTAACATTACTGCATTGGGGTGGGAGGGGGCAGGGGGGCGTTCAGGGCTCATACACCAGCGTGCTGTGAGGTGCCTCTTTCAGAGTCTGGAGAGAAACAGGCAACAGGTCTCTAAAAACCAAAATGAAAGTGCATTCTTGCTAGTTAAAGTTTTCTTTTTGCATGAATGTCATCTTTCCTAGTAGCTCCAGTCCGGTTAAAACCAGTATGGGCAAGGCTGGGGAAAGCAGTTGTACTCTGTGCCCTGGGGGAGGCACTCCTACTACCTCTCTTCTGGGAGAGCAGGGGGATAGGAAACCTGTTTTCTAGGCTGTATCCCCCTCGTATACCACACAGACAGACAGCCTCTCTCTACTTCCGTTCTGCTTCTCTCCTGAAGTCCTGAGATCGAAGGAGAAAATAAAACCTCCACAGCCAGCAGTGCCAAGGATTATCATTCACATTTAAAAACTGCTTATGAGAAATTGTCATTCACGTAAACCATCAGACCCTGAGAGATTAGTCACCACCGCCGGGCCAGCTGCTTTCCAGGTATTGAGAAGGAAAATAGAACCAAGCTTCCTCCCGGCCTCAGTGGCTTCGGAAAGAGAATGGCAAAGGTGCTTGGACTTTAGGAGTTCAAGTTAATAGGTGGCTTGGGGCAGTGAGGCCGAGCTAGGCAACAGGGGCAGCCTTTGGCACTCCTTCCCGAGGCTTCCTGGGGGTGCAGCTTGTGTGCCACTATCAGATGCGTAGCTGACGGGCATCTCTATTCAAAGTCATCTTCATGATGGCCTGAGTTCCTCACAGCCCCTTCCTTCGGAGCCTAGGCAGCACACCAGTCTTCACCCACTCGGAACCTCTGCAGAGTTCCTGTGGGATACTGAAGCCGCAGCCCCGCCCGCCGCACCCCCAGCCCAGGTGGATGGGACCAGTAGTGAGAAACTTGTGTGCTGATCTCGAGGTGCCATGCCAGTTGCCAGGTACCATCCAGATGGTTATCTGGGGAATAAGGGGTCTCTGTTGCTGCTGTCATAAGGGCTCTGTGCGTCCCTGACACTCAGGCAGCTGTGGCTTGCGATGTTGTCAGACCCAGAGCTGTTTCGGGACCCTGATGGGGTGAGGAGAGGAAGCAGAAGGAAGGTCGGCTTCAGTGGTCCCAAGGAATACGGTGGGGGTGGAGGAGAGGTCGTCTTGCTTTCCTTCACAGCCTGTGACTTCCATTTCTTCTTGAGTCTTTATACAAACACACAAAAACAAACACACAGACCTTAGCCTCCTCCCAGGTCAAAGACATGGTGAAAATGCCTAGCAGCAGCAGACTGCCTTGGTTGGCTAGTTGTGCCTGGGCTCGGCTTACAGAAATGCTATCTGGCTCCCATAGCATCCTCAGAAATCCCACAACACCCTAAAGAGCTGGTGAGTTTCAAAAATCACCTCAAGACCATATCTCGCTTACAAAGGGAGAGAAATGGAAGTGTTCCTTTATGCACTTCAAAAGTCACCTGACACACCCTCAATCTGCCCTGGGCCAGAGGCTGCCTATTGGGCTCACATCATCAGGTCTCTATGCATTCATATTAAAAAAAAAAAAAGAGGGGAATATTCTTTCAGTGGGGAAGGATATGGAACTCCGTCCAACTGAGGCTGGCAGGAGCAGATCATTCACAGAGCCTGTGATGACCAGCAGAGAACAGGCTGTGTGGTCCCAGCAGCACTCTGTCCTGCCCTCTCTATTCAGTACCGCCATCCTCAGGTCTCCAGACACCTCCACCCACCCCACCCCAGCAGGGAGAGGCTGCATGCTCTGATGGGGGCTCCACTGGGCACGTGTTGACTCATCTGACAGGAAAGTCAGTGGTAAGCAGGAAGAGATAGGCATCACCCTCACTCATCAGAGACTCCTCCGTGCGATGTCTGGGCCCGAGGCCAGGCTCAGTAACCATGAGAGAGTCACCTGACAGCTGGAAGAAAGCTGAACCGCAGATACAGATCTGCAGAGGTTTGATGGGGCTCCTTCCCAAGGGGCCCTTACCTAAGGAAGGCCTAGGGTGGGGAGGGAAAGCCAATGTCATAAACAAGATTTGGGCATTTTGGGGGGTTTGAAACCAGCAGGCTCTTCCTGTTCTTGCTATGATAGATGATTGATAGCTGGCTCTGAATCTGCCGTTGGCTCTTGGCCTGTTATCCAAGCAACGTAAACAATCTTCAGAATGTTATTTGGCTTTAGGAAGAGAGCCCAGCAGTTGTTGCGAAGGGGAGTGTGCTCAGTCACCGAGTGGAATTCTCGCTGTGAGAGGCTTGGGGATACACTGCTACACCATGGTCTGCAAAGCATTCAGACTCTCTGACTCAGGAACTCATGTTCTGGGAATAGACCCTAAAAATGACTGTGATGGTTTGAATAAAAATGGCCCCATAGACTCATACATTTGAATGCTTAGTCACCAGGAAGAGGTACTGTTTGAAAGGATTAGAAGGATTAAGAGGTGTGGCCTTGTTGGAGGAAGTGAGTCACTGGGGGTGGGATTTGAGGTTTTAAAAGCTCATGCCAGTCCCAGTGTTTCTGTCTAAGGATTAAAATGTAGCTCTCAGCTACTTCTCCACACCTGCCACGCCTGCTGCCATGCTCCCTGCCTCCAGTTAAATGTGGTGGTCATGGCATCTTTACAGCAACAGAATACTGACTAAGGCAATGATATAAACATGGAAGAGCTTTAGGCACAAAGATGTCCAGCACAGTGCTGTTTTGTAAAAGCAAAACATCTTCCAGTGCCTGATAACAGTTAACCTGGGAATCTGTACTTACAGGAGAAGCCTATTGCTAATGAATGTGAAGTTTACAAAGAACATGAAAATATTTACAAAGTGGAAATATTTTTAAAGGTAGGATTAGAGGGTTTTTATTATTGTTGTTAATCATAGGTATGCGTGCCTGTATGTGGGTATGTGCTTGTAAGTACAGAGATCCAATAGGGCCAGAAGAAGGTATTGGATCCCTGGTGCTAGAGTTCCAGGTGGTGGTATAAGCCACCCCATGCAGGTGCTGAGAACCAGCTCAGATCCTATGCAAGGATAGTAAGTGTTCTTAACTGCTGAGCCATCTCTCCAGCCCAGAATTTAGAGTTATATACACAGAACAATTGTGGCGAGTAACAGTAGACAGCTCCACCTCCACCTCCACCTCCACCTCCAGCTCCAGCACCTTACCTACCTGCTGCCCAGGCTTCCCAACATCATAGACTAAACTTCTGAAACTGGAAGCAAGCCCCCAGTTAAATTCTTTCTTTTATAAGTCATCCTGATCATGATGTTTTTTCACAGTAATAGAAAAGTAAGTGAGACAAAGGATAAACAAGAGAACTGAGCTTTTCTTTTGAAACATTCTTTCTGAAAATCACTGAGACAGTTGAAGACGCTCACACCTAGCAGAGGCCCAGATGAGCAGGACCTAGAGGCCTGGGCGTAGCCAAGAGATGTGTCCAATTGGCAGTCTGTGGACAGCATGCTCCCCTGGACAGCTACAAATACATCCCAACACAAAACCATTAGCTGGCTTATTTGGGGGGACTGGGTATCGCTCTAGCTCCTGCTGGCCTTAAGCTCACAGTGTTCCTGCTACCATGGCCTGGGAGTCTATCCCACCCAGCGGCAATTTAAGAAATATCGGAATGAGACATTGTAACTAGTTCAAAATGACAGTTTTTTGTGTTTGTTTTGTTTGGTTATTTTCATCTGTTTGTTTGGGTCAGGATCTCATTAGGTGGCCCCATAGAACTCGCCATGCAGATCATCCTGGACTGGAATTCACAGAGATCCTCCTGCCTCAGCCTCTCCAGGTCTAGGACTACTGTCATGTGCCTCTACGCTTGGTTTTTATGAATGAGTTTTAAGCTGTAGGTGTACAGCTAATGGTTTAAGTCCATTCCAGGAAAATGTGCAGAAAAATAACTCAGTTAGCAGAGGTCTATTTTCTCAGTTTCGGGAGAACTGATCCCTGTAGGTTGTGACCTCCACTTAAGAAAGGGCAAACTTGCCGGGCGGTGGTGGCGCACGCCTTTAATCCCAGCACTTGGGAGGCAGAGGCAGGAGGATTTCTGAGTTCGAGGCCAGCCTGGTCTACAAAGTGAGTTCCAGGACAGCCAAGGCTACACAGAGAAACCCTGTCTCGAAAAACCCAAAAAAAAAAAGAAAGGGCAAACTTTTGCTGGTAGTATATTTTAGTTGTTTTCATTTTCTCTAACATCACTAGAGAAATATTTAGAAAGTGGTTTGGCTCGGGACATAAACTAAATGTTCTAAAACTACGCTATCCTGACTGGCAAAATGTCAAACGCCTACCACACGTGCAACCCAGTCACTGTGGCCCAGCTGGCCTTTGACTCCCTGACCCATGGTGTCTCTAGTGAGAGTCTTTTCTTGTTAGGGAGTCTTAAAAAAATAGAGGATGTTTTCCTTATTTGAAATTGATAGGTTGCTTTATTTTATTTTGGGGGGTGAGGATGGGTTTGATTTTTGAGACAACAGGGTGTCTCTGGGTAGCCCTGACTGTCCCAGAACCTACTTTGTAGACAAGGCTGGCCTTGAACTCCGAGATTTGCCTGTCTCTGCTTTCGGAGCACTGGGATCAAAGGCATGTGACACCAGAGCTGGCTTGAGATTACTAGTTTTATCAGACAAGTGTCACCTGCCTATAATCCTAATAGTTGGGAAGTGGAGACAGAAGGATAAAGAGTTTGAGGCCAGCCTAAGCTTCATGCCAAGACTCTCTCAAAAAACCAAAACTAAAAGAAGCAAACTGGCCTCCTGTACTAATAAATCTGCCTTATATGGTCTAAAGTAGAAACTCGGTGGTAGGAAATGAATTCTGGTGTGTTCTAAGCACAGGCACTTCCCCGTCAGTGCCTCAGGGACTGCAGGAGCTGGCAGCAGCCAGTGTCTGAGTCTAGGCCACAGGCAAGCAAACCGGTCTCTATGCCTCTCTATTAGCACATGTAAGTGCCTCGTAGAGACAGTTGGGTTACCTCAGCCTGTGTAGACACAGTCCATGGGCTATGTCTACAGGGCATGTCATGCAGCCCTGGCTCCTTGGAGAGGAGGGAAGGATCAGAACAAGAACAGCCCTGCACTGAGCACAGTCTGATGTGGTTCTGCGTGTGTTGTCAGGCCAACTCAGGGAGGCTGATGTGAAGGCCTCAGGAGCTAGAAGCCTCTGCCAAGGACCTCCTCTTCCTCCTCACCGTGGCTGTGCTACTGTAGCTCTGCCCACGTCAGCGCTTCCTTCTCAGGGACTGGCTTCCTCACTAGACAGAACCTGTCCTGTCCCCTGGCCTCCTGCAGCACCTGACCCAGGACTCCGCGTGTTACCTGTTCATTTGCTGAATGAGCAAAGCTTCTTGGGTTCTGATGCCCTCTCGGGTAGATGAAAGCTAAGACGCAAGAGTGCAGCCCAGAGCCCCGGGACCCATCTCACCTCAAGATGATGAAGACACAGAGGAGCAACCCAAACGCCAGGCTTCCTCCAGCTACCAGGAATGTGGGCAGGGATATGGACGAGGATTCTCGCACTGGGGCTGTGGGCAGGGGAGGGGAATGATCGAGAAGAGGAGGGGAGGGGGAGAGGGGACAGGACAGAAGGAAGGAAAGAGGGAAAAGACAGTCAGGCAGCAGATACTAGAAGCAGCGCAACCCTGGACAGCAGCAGAACTCTGAAGAGGCACTGTATAGACTCCTCCCACTGGGCTGATGCCCACCGCGGCCAACCAAAGGGCCATTCGCTCTCAGGGTAGCTTTCCTGGCACCCTTTACCCCGGCTCCAGGCAGAAGGCACATGAGACACGGAGGCTCCTAGGACTCTGCGGTGGTCACTGGGATGGAGTCAGGGAGACTCGGGGGGCTTTCAACACGTCTTTGGAAGCAATGACTCCACTGGGGTGTCATCTCTTGCCCATTCCCAACTTGGCAGTCAAGCCCCAGACGTGCCATGTCCTTCCTTCTGCAGGACACCCCACAGATTTTCATTCCTGACCAGAGTGTTCTGTCTACCTTTCCTGAGCCCTAGTCCCTAAAGAGAGGCCACACGCTCTTGGCTGAGTTGGTGCAGCTATGCAAACAGATTTCCTTCCACAGGCGCTCCATTTTGGTCTCCAGCAATGATGCGCATAGTCTACTCGGTCATACCGTGGACTGACCGTACGTTAGCTTCCTGATCTGTCCCACTCTCCTCGTGGGCCTCATTGTATTTTGGCTCACATCGGCAAGTGAGCGTATGAAGTAGTGAAGGACAAGCTGGCGCTGTAGCTTGCTGGTGGCACATTTGCCTAGCATGAGGACCTAGGTTCAGTCCTCAGTACTGCGAAGACTTAAGTAAACCAACGGGAGATCGTCGCCTTTGGTTGGCTGCTAAGTGTCCTCGTGAGAGCTTTTCTGCAGGCCAGAGGAATACCAAGACACTAGGGCTTACCAAGGACACGCGTTGTTTCTGTAGAACTTCTGTACTGATCCTCGTGGTTGTCATAGTCTTCAACAGAGACCTAGAAGAGATGACCCTCACCATCAGCCTGCCCAGCCTTCATAGGAACTTCTACATGTCTTCCACAAAGCCTCCACCTCCTTTCCGTGTCCTGAACCTCTCTGTGCCTGCCCGTCATCGACCGCCTGTCTGTCACTGGTGTTATTTGTGTGCTCGCTTTCCCTGTGCCAGGTGGTGTTCTTTCCACCCATGTCTCTGCCAAAAGGCACACAGGATGTGCTCGCTCCGTAAACACAGCAGCTGCCCATGAGGTCTGTCGCCAGGTGCGGTGGTAGCCTTCCGGGAAAAACTGGTCCAGCACCCCACCTGAACTCTGCCAGCTATGTGATGGGCAGAGTGCTGAGTCCAGGTGAACTTAACGTTCTGCTTCTAGACCTGAGAGATTTCACCCACACAGTGGAATGGGTGACCAGTCTCAGCTAGTGTCAGTTCCCCTAGGACCTACCTGGAACTCTCTGGCCTGAGAGGCAAGGATTCGTTTACTTTTGCCTATGAAGACACTGCATAGCCTCACAAGGACAGTCCCCTGAGGACATCCCTTCTAGGACAGCTCTGGGTGGCCTTGTGTGTGAGGCCCAGACCCCTGCTTCCTTCTTTGTGCTTTGGGGGCAGAGGAACAAAGACTCCAGCTTCTTGTTGAGGGAATTAAGGACCACTGGAGGAGGTAGGTGTGAAATTGGATTAGTAAAGGAATTTGCTCAGCAGCTTCAGCCATAATCCGCTTTCCGATACTTCATGACACCAGGCTGCCACCGGGGAGGGCTAACATAAATTGACTCTGTCTCAGACTAAGCTGTCAGTGGTATCCAAAGACTTCAGGATGAAACAGTAGCCACCAGAACTAGGCAGATGGCACTTTATAGCTTCTGGGGACAGGGAACCAGCCACATCTCTGGAAGGCCCAGCTGGCACTGAAACCAAACTTGGGGCAATGCATGCCCTGGCCCTTTCTGGGGACAAGCTCACCTGTGTGGGGTTCCAGAGGATCCCTGCCGGAGTGGTCCTGGGCTCTGCTGGCAGAAGGAAGGGTTAGTGACTCATGGACCCTGGAACCCAGTCAGGGCAACCCAAAGCCACCTGTAACCCTAACTAACATTCAGGAAGCCCAGAAGGAGGGGAGCCTCAAGTTTGAGGCTGGTACAGAGGAGATCCTGTCTCAAATTCTTTTTCAATAAAATCCATAATATTTCTTTAAAATTAGAATGCTAAGAATCCAGAACTCGCCAACATAGAAGACTAGCTATGTCGATTATGATAAACCCATAAAACACAGTGGCCTGGGGAAAAAAATCTGTTTCCCATTACGTGATGCAAATGCGTATCGAAACATCACATGTACCCACAACTATGCCTGATTATTCTGTATCTACTAAAAGTAGAAGTTCAGGGTATGGGCCTCTAAGCCCAAAACTTGGGGAATGGTAGCCAGCCTGGTCTTCCTAGAGCATCCCAAGTCAGCCAGGGCGACACAATGAGATGGAATCTCAGAAACAAAAACAAAAAAATAAAACTTCAAGTTTTAAGTGGTTGCGAAAACTGGCTGCCTTTTCAGAAGATCCAGGTTTGATTCCCAGCACCCACATGTTGGCTCCCAACCCTCTGTAACTCCAGTGCCTCCTCAGTCCATCTGAGCAGCCTCTGCAGGCACTGCATGGAGGTGATGCACAACCATAGGTGTAAGCAGGACACCCATAGACATAAGATAGAAATGAAAAAAATCAAATGAAGAAAAGATGAGATACATCTTTAAATATAAATAAATAA
The DNA here is from genome assembly GCA_036184795.1 of Tokudaia tokunoshimensis. Taxonomy (NCBI): domain Eukaryota; kingdom Metazoa; phylum Chordata; class Mammalia; order Rodentia; family Muridae; genus Tokudaia; species Tokudaia tokunoshimensis. The sequence continues at coordinate 69,548,883 of BTHU01000003.1, read as the reverse complement.
ATCTTCATAATACGTATTTTAGAAAAACATTGAAGACATAATGTAACATATTAAAAAAACACATGCTTTGATCCAAAGTTTCTAAAATTCATTTATATTATCGTATATTATATATTTCAATATATACACAGAAAGGAAAAGGCCATTGACAGATATGAGCACTATCAGCAGTAATTCCTTGATCTCGCCTTTCTGCAGTAAAATTATATGAAAGATCAGTGACTCGTGCCTGGGATGGGCCAAAGACACCCTGATAAGAAGGAGTGGGGACAGCTGTGGCGGAGGCCACTCCCTTCATGGGAACTGCCTTCCACAGAAATCAAACTTGAGAACAGGCCCAGAATGGAGCCTGAGGGACCAACTCTGAGCCTCGCCAGGCAAGGAATGGAGTGACTCAGAATCTCTTGTCATCTCAGCGTTTTTTTTCCACTAAGAAGTTAAAAATACCACCAAGTATAAGACATGCAGCGTCCCCAACCCCGGAGAATAACAGAATCACTAAGGGGCGGAGGACAGGGTGACCTGTTGCTGCTTGGGAGAGAGTTTCCAATGGGCTACACCACCCATTGGACACACAATTGGAGACAAGCACACAGCAACCCTGGAGGTGTTGAAAGAAGAAGGCCCAGAGAGGGAAAGCAATTGATCTAAGTTCACAAAGCAAATTAACTCAGAATTGAACTTCAAATTGTAGTGAGGACCAAGCACCTCATACCTTTGTGCTCCTCCCAACTTAGCATAAAGAGAACAGTTCAACCCACAGAAGGGTGTATACAGAAAGCTGTATATAGAAGGGTGTATACAGAAGGGTGTATAAAGGCCAACAGAGTATGGGATAGGCTGGTGCTAGATTCAAAGCTAAAACCAGGCAATAAGGGTAACAGTAAATAGAAAAATAGGCCCATGCACTGACGGCCAGACCCAGCCAAGTTCAACATCATATGGAACTTTTTCATATTGAAATCCCTTTTTATTGCCCTACAGGTCTCAGAACCCTGGCAATGAGTCCCACTAGGACTGTGTACATGTGTGAAAGGATGGATTGGCTTTGGGAGACAAGGCCTCTCTATAGCCTATGATGCCTTGGAATTTACTATGTAAACCAGGCTAATCTTTGACCTTGAGTTCAATTTTATTTTTCTTCCTTCCTTTCTTTCTTTCTTTTCTTTCTTTCTTTCTTTCTTTCTTTCTTTCTTTCTTTCTTTCTTTCTTTCTTTTTCTTTGTTTCTTTCCTTTTTTTGATTGGGAGAGGGGGTGAGAAAGAGTTTCTCTGTATACCCTGGATCCCTGGATGTCCTCTGTAGACCAGGCTGGCCTTGAAATCACAGAATCCATCTGACTCTGTCTCCTGAGTGCTGGAATCAAAGGTGTGCGCCACCACTGCCCAGCAAATTCAATTTTCTTGAATCCTGGGATTATAAGTGTAAAGCACTATGCCAGGCCCCCACAGGTTCTGCGTGGGTGAGAGGCTGTTTGTTTTGTTTTTTTGGTTGTTGTTGTTGTTGTTTGGTTTTGAAACAAAGTCTCACATTTTAGCTCAACTGCCCTGGAACCACTATATAATTCAGGCTAACCCCAAATTTAGGTTAACCCTCCTGCCTTTTTGATCCAGGTGCTGGGATTATAAGCACAGGACACCGTGCCCAGTGTTTTTATCATTGCTGTTTTGATCTTTGAGACAGGGTCTCATTCTGAAGCAGAGGCCACTCTGGAACTCACAGCAATCCTCCTGTCTTAGCCTCTCAAGAGCTTGATTCCAGTGTGAGCCATCACACTTGACTGGAATCTTCACTTTAAAGTCGGGCAGTGGAGCTGAAGAGATGGCTCAGCAGGTGAGAGCACTTGCCGCTCCTGGACAGCTCAGTTCCCAGCAGCCCCAAAGCAGCTGTACCTCCAGTTCCAGGGGAGCCAGGGCATTTCTGACCTCCTTGGGGACCAGGCCCCCATATGGCACACTTACATACACTCAGGCAAAACACCCATAAACATCAAATAAAACTTAAAAACAAATAACTATGGGGAGTGCCAGTAAGGTGCCTCACATACGCCAGAACAGCGTCCCCAGAGCTCCTGGAGGAAGGAGTGAGTCCACGCCTGGAAGTTATCCTCTGACCTCCACATGTGGGCTTTGGCCTGCACACTAACACTCACATGCACACCACATACTGAAGATAAGTACATCTTTAAAACATGCAAAGATGGGGAAACTGAGGCAAGAAAAAGAAAAATAACATTATCAAAATCAATAGAAAGTGGCAAAGCTGTAATTTCGCATGTTTATTCCCCAACCCTGTGTGTGTGTGTGGGGGGGGGGCTTATGTGTGTGTGCTTTTATGTGTGTGCCCATGCAAGTGTGGCCCATGCCATAAAACATCAAGCACCCTTCTCCATTACTGTCTACTTCCCTCTCCCTGAACCTGGAACTAGGCTGGCAGCCAGCAAGCCCTGACAGTCCTTTGTTTCTCCTCAGGAAAGCGTCCCCTCAGCTCCCAAAGTGACTTAAACCAAGTCTGTCTGGTTCCAATAGTAAACATTTTTTTTAAGATTTATTTATTTATTATATGTAAGTACACTGTGGCTGTCTTCAGACACACCAGAAGAGGGCATCAGATCTCATTACAGATGGTTGTAAGCCACCATGTGGTTGCCGGGATTTGAACTCATGACCTCTGGAAGAGCAGTCAGTGCTCTTAACCACTGAGCCATCTCTCCAGCCCCAATAATTAATTTTTTTTTGTTTTTTGTTTGTGAACATTTTTTAAAGCTTTAAAATATCGACTTTGGATCTAGGGGTGTCACTCAGTTTGGCCTGCAGCACTGTGTCAATTGGGCATGGTGGCACCTGCCTGGGGACACTCCTGTAATCCTAGCACTAGGGAGGTTGGAGACAGGAGGAGTGGAGAAGGAAGATATCGTGGAATCCCAGGTGGAAACTAGCCCATAGCCTGCTCTATAAAGCCACTTTCCAGGTCACTGAAGCCTCAAGACACCGGGAGGCAGGTGCTGGGTTTGGGTTTTTTTAGGCAGATGTTAGTACTCCTAAGTGACAAATAACCAAACTGGGGCTGAGGTAGGTACTTCCCCAAAGTCATACTAGCAAGGGACAGAGCCAGATGTCGGACCCATGACCATCCATTTGACACCAAATAAGCCTTGTGAACCAGCTGCAGGTGGAGGCATGGGGGATGGAAGGTTTGAGAAAAGTGCAGAAAAGGCACAGGGGGAACAGAGTGGGGGAGGGTCACTGAGGAGAGAGCTGGACTGAGCAGAGACTGCAGCCCAGAACCCTTGAACCCACAAAAGTCCCACGAGGGTTCTATGGAGAGGATCAACATCATCTGTATCTGCAGGAGTCCAGACCCTGGGGACTCGGCTTGTTGGAGCATCCCCTGCCCTGACAGGTACTGTGACCTCCTGCCGAAGCCCCAGCAGGAGAGGAAATATTCCAGACACCTTCCCTCCAACCTCCCAACCTCTTCACTTGTCAGAGGAGTCAGAGCTGAAACTGACCTCCAAAGAAAAGACGTTAAGACAGGTGAGGTGGCCACAGGAACCAGGGTGGCATGGGTTTGGATTTCCCCTTCCCCATTTCCTCTGTCGATTTGTTTCCTAAAGCAAGGAAACTGAGGCAGTGGGCTTATAGACTAAGTGCCTCCTCGTGCCTTGAGATACAAGCCTTGTAGTTTCCCCTCTAAGGGACTATGACAGGGAGTTATAAGGGTTTTCTTGAAGAATAAAATAGCTGTATTATTATGTGCATGGCTTCCAACTACACACACACACACACACACACACACCATCTCAACCCTCCAGGCCACATCCAGCTCCCTAACTAGCCTTCCTAAGCACTCTGCCTCATTCAGTTTTAACATTCAGTTAAAGCGGAACCGCAGCCCTGGGGCACTCCTCCTCTAGGAGCTCTGAGACGCTCCCTGCCCACAGGAAATCTCTGCTCCCTGTGCTAAGAGCCCCAGCCTAGTTTTCCTAACCTAACACCAGTGACATTCTCTGCAAGAGCCACTGCTTCAGAGCTGCTGGTGCGACCTGGCCTTGCTTTCTGAAGCAGGAACCCCAAAATGCTGTGAGTCTGGAACTCCAGGCCCCATACAGAAAGCTGTGCTGGGTCCACAGCCTCTAGGGTGCAGTGCCTGCAGATTCCCAAGCTCCTGGGCCCTTCTGCCACTCCTACCCCACAGAGAAGGCAGGCCCCACAGCCACATCCCGGCCCAGTGACAGAACTGAGAGCCACAGTCCTAACAGTGGGACATCCCTCACACCTATCCCCGTATTAAAATCACCACAAGATTTCCAAACTTCCCCCTTCATTTACCTCTCTAGCTTCTGGTCCAGTAGGCTTAGGATGGCACCCAGAAGAGCACCTTTGAGGTGTCCCATCCCTATGCTCACTACACAGGAGATCACTTTTGATTTGTCACAGCCCACCCCACCTTGCTAATCCCATCATGCCTTCCTGGTGAGAAGACTGTTTTGACATTGGGCTCAGAAGGCTCTGAGGTACCATCTCCACTTCACGGATGACAAGACTGAAACTCCAAGATGTTAGTCATTATAACAACATCCAACATGGTTCACATATCACATATCCAGTGAGCCTTCAGTTACCTCTGTGTCTCCAGAGTCATCAGTCCTACCTAACCTGGGAGCCAGTAGCTTCTCTTTGTCAGGACCTGAAGAGCTAAAGGCCCTAATGGTCTGGAAGCCACCACAATATAGTATCCAACGCATCAGTGAAGCCCAACAGCCAGGGAGATCTTTGTGCCTTGAGTGAGACTTACCTCCCGCTCCAGCCTGCCTCATTTTACAGAACCAGTTCCCAACTAGTCCCTCTAGCCTAAGACCATCGAAGTTCCTCTGCCTTGTCTCCTACACCCCGATACCCCAGCCTCCCACATCCCTAGCCCCACCCCACCCCACCCCCATGCAGGAGAGCAGAAGCTTCTCTCTTAGACATACTGCTGGAGCAGAGTGCCTCCACTCCACCCCCACCCAGGCGGGACCTCAGACTTTGGCTTGTGTGAGGAGGCAAGGACTCTGTAGGAACTCGTGTGGTCATTCCACACAGGCAGCACCTTCTACTAGAGATCCAAGGTCAGGAGAACCCACCGATCACACCATGCAGCCTAGCCTGTGAGTTGGAGCAGCCCAAGCAACGCAGGTCCTGGGCAAACCCAGGAGAATTCAGAGAGCAGAGACTACTGGGAGGCTCACTGGGGTTACTCCCCAGGGCAGAATGGGGTCATCCAGGCCGGTGCTGGGCTAACATAAGAAAAAGATCTTTCTACCTAAACAGACATTTCTCTAAAGGAGATAAATGGTGCATGCTTGTAGGCACTGTCTCAACAAAACAAATCAGAAAAGGCAAGTATTAAAGAAAAATAGATGCTAGGCATAGGAGCAGATACCTATTGTTCTATCTAAAGGGGCTGAGGTGAGAAGGCTGAGATCAGCCTGGAAATGAGCGCGCGCGCACACACACACACACACACACACACACACACACACACACATACAGGGAGCGGGAAGGAAGGACAGACTGACTGACTGACTGACAGGATGCTAGTTTTGATAAGTTGAAGGAAAAATGGAATCTTTTTAATCCCAGCACTTGGGAAGCAGAGGCAAGTGGATCTCTATGAGTTTGAGGTCAATCTGGAATACATTGTGCATTCTAGGCCAGAAATTGCTAACACCCTGTCTCAGAAAAAAATAAAAAATAAAAGAAAAAGAAAAAAATAAATGGGGGAACCTTTGTGAGCTCTCAAACAATGTAAAGCGGAACAGCTGCTATGGTCTTTCCTCAGAAACACTAAAAATACAGTTGCCACACATGTACGTATACAACAGATCTGAACTCATGTAGTCAGTAAAGGTTCACAGCAGTATCAGTCATACACCAAAAGGCAGAGGCAGCCCAAGTGCCCACTGTCAAATTCGGGAAAATACAGCATGACTTTTGTGTACAATGGGACACTCCCCAGCCTCCAACAGGAAGGAAATTCTAACTCACACCACAGTGTGAATGGACCTTGAAGGCACTGTGCTAAGCGAGATAAGTCAGACACCAAAGGCTTCCGTACAACACTTACTCGAAGTGTTTAAGGTGGTCAAATCCAGAAACAGAAAGTAGGATGGACAGGGAGCTAGGGAAGGGACGGGATGGGAAGTGACTGTTCAAGGTCGAGGGATTCCAATTCTTCAGGCTGCAAATGATGTGGAGATGGATGTGGAAACTGATGGGCTGCATTATGAATGTGCTTAACACCACTGAACACCGATTAAAACAGGGCTGGCTGTGTACGCTCAATGCCCCAGAATCCATGTTAGAAAAAAAAAAACAGAACAGGCACAGGAGGGAGGATGGCTGTGTGATCCATCCACTGGGGAGGACGGTTAGGGAGTCAGGGAGGTGGGCCAGGACCATCCCAGCAGCTCTCTGCCCCGACAGTCCAGTCCACTCAACAAGCCCCAGGCCAATGGGAAAGCTCATAGCAAAAACCGACGCGTGTAGTTTACAGGGAACGGACAGTGCAGCAGGTTGACCTCTGGCCTCCAAACACAAAACAAGTCGTGGTGGCTCACGCCTATAATCCCAGTACTCAGGAGGCCATGTAAAACCAGAGTTCAAGGGCACAATACATAATGAGGCCCTTCTCAAAAATCTCCTGCAAAAGAGTTTTAAAAGTAAATTCTATATCGTGCACATTATACCACACCACAATAAAACAACACCAACAACAAAAACTTGGGTTTTCATTGTAATTGTTTGTTATAAAACAGGATCTCACTATGTAGATCAGGCTGTCCTTGAACTCACAGAGTGCCTCTGCCACCACCCTTAGCCAAAAGAAATTTTTGAAGAAGCTGTTTCTGGACCAGGCCAGGGATATAGATCAGTGGTAGAATACTTTCTTATCATAAATAAAACCGTGAGTCCCATAGCACAGCAAAGGAAACAGTAGGGGCTAGGACTCTAACAAAAACTCTGTGTGTGTGTGTGTGTGTGTGTGTGTGTGTGTGTGTGTGTGTGTGTGTGTGATATCTCTCTCTCTCTCTCTCTGTCTCTCTCTGTCTCTCTCTCTCTCTCTCTCTCTCTCTCTCTCTCTCTCTCTCTCTCTCTCTCTCTCTCTCTCTCTCTCCCCACTCCCCAGCAAGGTACCAGTCGATAATATCTCAAGTGGGTTTTACCAAGAAGCTAAATTACCTACATTAAACTCGAGGTCTAGAGTTAAGAAGGATGTTAGCAACAGAAGAAGTCCAAATGGGACAGGGCGGGGAAGAAGCACCAGTGGATGGGCAGAATCAGAGTTCATTCATACTTCTTTCCCACAGATGTGTATCAACTCATAAGGATTTCAGAAGATGGGAGTGGTGGACAAGCCTATGATCTCTGAAGGTGGGAGACTAAGGCTGAGTATGAGACCATCTTGGATTACTTATTGAGCCCTGAAGCAAAACAAACTGAACATTATTATCTTCCCCCACCCACCATGTAGTCCCAGAATTTCTGCTTTGTCAGAAGCGTGTCGTTAGGTTTGGATCAAAATACACTCAACATGCACATGCTGTGGGCTTCGTCTTTTTTTATTTTTCGAGACAGGTTTTTTCTCTGTATTTCTGTCTGTCCTGGAACTTGCTGTGTAGACCAGTCTGGCCTCAAACTCACGGAGATCCACCTCCCAAGTCTGGGATTAAAGTCATGTGCCTCTACCACCTGCCTAGGTTTAGTCTTAACACAATGCAATATACAGAGAGAGATGTTGGCTGTGACTTAATCTCTTGAGGAAATTATTGTCATCGTTGCTTTTCATTCTATAGCTTCCTCTATCCTAGAACTCACTATGTAGACCAGGCTGGTCTCACTCTGTAGACCAGGATGGCCTCAAACTCACTCACAGAGATCCATCCTCCTGCCTCTGCTTCCCAAATGCTGGGATCAATGTGTGCACCAATGCACTTGGCTTGGAATCATAATTTGATATTATTGGTAAACGGGAACTTGGAGGTGGGGCCTAGATGGAGGAAGCGGGTCACTGGGTACACCCTTGACAGGGATCTCTTGCTCTAGTCTACTCTCCTGCTCTCTGCTTCCACATCCGGAGGTAAGCAGTTTGGGTCCGTCATACCTTCTCTGCAGTGATGTTCTGTCTCACCTCAAACCCAGAGCAACAGAACCAGCCAACCCGCCCAGGTCCTCTGTAACCCTGAGTCAAAAGAATCCTTTCTCTGTTAAGTTGGTTTCTTCAGACTTTGTCATAGCAGTGAGAGGTGAACATACACATGCTTTGGGAGATTTCATTACCTCCCTCAAAGCATTATTACTTTGCCCATTCCCAAAAATAAATAGCCTTAGTCAATTAACCACACCTATAATTCTTTGAAGCTTCTCCCATCCTTCTGCCCTTACCCTCCTCCCTGCTGTCCTCACCCAAGGCTCACCTACTAGAAGGAAGGAAGACGTGTAAGGTGTAAGGAGAAAAGGGCCCAGTGAGCTCCACATCAAACACATGGGTGCAGCTAGCCCCTTGACTCTCCCTCCAGTTGTGAGAGCAGCTGTATCTGTGATTCAGGTACAAGACACACACACACACACACACACACACACACACACACACTCACACACACTTGGGCAAATAGAGCTAGGTATTGTGTCACCCAGAGTGACCCAGTACTCGGGAGATGGAGGCAGGAGAATCAGAAATTCAAGATCATCTTGACTACATAGTAAGTTCCAAACCCTCCTGGACTGAATGAAGCACTTTCTCGATGAACTGAAGTGCGGCCATTGACTGATTTAACCTGCTTTGCCATACAGTACAAGACTGCTGACGTACTCATAAGCTGAAAGATGTCCCATCCTCCCCCAGGTAGGCCCAGGTACCTATCCAAGGAGTGCCCATGACCTCCGGGGACCATTCGCTCCACTGGCCAAGGTCAAACTCCTCCTTCCCACGGACCTGTACCACGTGCTTCACTCCTCGCAAGGCATCATGGATGACACACTGGTGCTGGGCCACCCGGAGCTGAGGATGGAGAGACATGGTGAGTCCCAGTGGCTCCGGTGAGGCAATGCTACAAGGGAGAGGGCACTCTTGACCACCCCGCTTTCCACTTGGCAGAGGCTCACATCTGGGGGAGGGGGGCTGAGGTAGAGTCATTCTCAAGCATTCTGAAGTCACTGTAGGTGACAGAACATGGCCTTCTCCTAAGGCTGGTCAAAAGGAGTCTGGCCTGGCATTATTTTATAAAGACAGAGCCACGACTCATAAAGTTAAGTGGATCGCTGGAGAGTACGAGGGATGGAAGGGACAAAGCTGGACCAGAACCTACTTCTTTCCTGGTGTCCTGCTTCCCCTCAGACCTAGGGGCATTTTTCTGCTTAGCTCTCAGCTGGCCATGGCAGCTCAATTCTGTAGTTACAGCACTTGGGAACTTAGGAGGCTAAGGAAGGAGGGTTATCATGAGTTCGAGGCTACTACAGGGTGAAACGTTATCTCCAAAGAAAGGAAATGAATTACCGGCCACACTGTGAACGTCTTTGACCATACAGGTCGGTATCGAAGCTCGAACTTCAGAAAGTAGTAACTTGGGTCCCAGGACTCAGGGTCTTGCCAGGTGACTTTGAGCCAGCGAGGCCTTCCGGGTATGGCTGACACCACAAGGTTGGCAGGTGGATCCGGCTGCACTGTGGAGAGGGGAGAGAGCCTCTATGTGGCAGCAAGCATGGTACAGAGGAGACCCCCAAAGACTCCGCAGATATCCCCATAGCTAGGCATGCATCACTCCCCAGAAATGTTTAAATTTTATTTATTTAGTGGAAACAGAACCCAGAGCCTAGCACCTGGTAAGCAAAAACCCATTGGCTTACCCTTAGTACCCTATGTTCATCTCAAGAAGAGCCCCCCCCCCTATTTATCAGCAATGCCCCCAGAAGACCCAACTCCCAAGCCTCCCTGCCTCTCCCAGGGATAGATCAGGAACATACTCAAAAGTTCCTCAAGAGAAGGAAACAGCTGCAGGGTGGAGCTCCTTACCCATTTTTAAGCTCTGAAACGCTACATTGTGACTGGACTTGCTTCCCACACTGTTTGCAACGCACAGTGACACTATGTGGTACACTTTGTCACCCTCTAGGATCTCCACCTGGCAGGAGAAGCTTTTCAGCTGCTGAGAATACTGGCAGGGCACCTGGAAGTCACTCTTCCCGTTGGTGGTGTTACTGTGGGACACAGCGGAGAAGGGCACAAAGGGTCTAGCAGTTTTTGTTTGTTTTCAAGAGAAAGAAGTCTGGCCCCAGGATTGGAAGCTCAGGGACTGATTCTAGCTTTCAGGCTTCAACTCAGCCAGTGTCTGCTCCTCCTATTCGTGTCTGAGACTTTCAGAATGCTTTTCAACCGAAGTGTTTTATTTTTTCCCTAGAAAATTGGAAAGCTGGTGCTGGAGAGATGACTGAGTGGTTAAGAGCACCGACTGCTCTTCCACTGGTCCTGAGTTCAAATCCCAGCAACCACATGGTGACTCACAGCTATCTGTAATGGGATCTGATGCCCTCTTCTGATGTGTTTGAAGACAGCTACAGTGTGCTCATATACATAAACTTAATAGATAATTAAAAAAAGAAAAAAGAAAACAGGAAAGCTAATGGCATTCGTGCCCATCTGATAGGATCTTTGGCAGAGCCCAGCCATGAAGGACAGTAGGAGGAGAAGGCCCCTCCGGTCTCACGTTTGTCAATGTGTCTTGATCTCTGATTTCCTTCCTGCGTCTTGTCCTTCACACTATAAAGGATACAGAAATGGATAGGAAAAGCCCTTCCCCATCCCAGTACACAAAAGACCAAATGCTGTTGAATCACCAAAGCACACAAATAAAGGGGAACAGGAGGGAGGGGGGGGAAATAGAAAAGAACTTGGAAGACTGAAGATGGCCAACGGAAGTCAGAAACCATCCAGCAAACCTGAGATCTCACCTACTTCTACTTTCCCTGCCACTAGAAAACAAGCAAGCAACCCCAGGCTCAGATAAGAACCTTGGACTCAGCCCCTGCTGGCCGCCACACTGGTTTTGAAATGTGGAAATTCTCCCCCATCTGCTGGGGGTATTTCCAAGACCCTTCGGTGAGAGACTTCAGAGCAGCAGGGCCTACCGTGGTACACCATGTCTCCCTAATACCCTGCAGTACTGCCAGGCTCCTAGGTGAACCTCTGGCTCTCATGTCTTATGCTCTTGATCACTGCCTGATCTCGTTCTAAGGACCAGGCTTGATGGACACAAATGCTGGCACCAGATGACCGAGAGTTCTGTGGAGCAGCACAGGCAGCCGGAGCTGATTCACAACCTGGGCAGGGTTACTTAGAATGACCCAATTTAAAGCATGCATTTGTTTACTTCTGGGAATTTCCACTTAATATTCTGGGGCCATGTTTGACTGGTAGTTACTACATCCATAGGAAGGGCCCACAAGAAGGAATACCACACTCTGACCACTCAAACTATTAGAAATATCTTAGGAGTAAGAGGTGTGACTCGTGGGTGGAGACTACAGTTTCTCTAGCATGTTACATTACACTTCGTCAACCTCCCTGGCCCCAGGTTTCCATGCCATCTTCTAACAGACAAAGGTCTGGATGGGTTGCACCCAGGACCACTCTCTGTATCCTGCCTTTATAATACTCACAGGGCCAAGGTACTGATAGAAGCCTGTCAGCTTCATTCCAAGCCCCCAGAGTCATTTGTACCTTTCCTGTAGGGCAACAGCCCAAACCTTTGGACTTGGATGGAAAATGGGCTTGGGTTCTCTTCCCAACCACTTAGAACCACTTGCTAGCTAGATGACCTCAAGCAAACTAATCAGTCTCACTGAACCCCCGGGCTGTTTTCCCCATAGCTGCATTCCCATAACTGTTGGGAAAGGCAAATTGAATTGAGTCTAGAACTCAGTTCCTTTATTCCTAAGGATCTTTTTTCTTTTTCTTTCTTTTCTTTTTTTTTTATTTTTGAAATAAATTAAAACATGGCCTTATACATGTTATATGACAGACTTGGAAAAATTTTCTACTGATAAATCATTGGTTCTGGGGCTGATGGCTCAGTAGTTAAAGGCATTTGTTGCTCTTGCAGAGGGCCCTGGAATCGACTGCTAGCACCCACATGGTGGTTCACACCACCGCTAACCCCAGTCCCAGGAGATTCAATAGGCATGCATCTGGTGCACATACTTGCAGTCAGGCAAAACATTCATACCCACAAAATAAAATAAATCTAAAGCAATTAAAAGGTCCCTGTCCACTCAGTCCAAGAGTTGCCTGAAGCCTTCCCCCCTCGTCCCTTGGCTCTCGGACACCAGTGAGCATCACCTGGATGTGAGCCACAACCCCACCTGCCGCTTACATTTTCTTTGCAAACAGCACAGCCTTCGTGGTTGGAGAGGGGGTGCTGCTTGGACGCCACTTACATACAGCATTTACGAGGGGGTTCTTCCGGAAGCAGGAGAGCTTGGGCTCCTCTGGGGGAACTGCAAGAGAACTTAGCAGGATGAGGGGGTGCAAGGCCTCCAAGCACACCTGCTATGTGCATCATTACCTACCCCCTCCCCAGCTGAGGAGACTACCTGGTTCAGCTCAAAGACACAAATGACACAACTCCCCAGGGACACACTGGCACCTGGCCGCAGAAAGAAAGGTGTCATTATTACCTTTTGGGCTTCTGATTACAGCAGTGGTTCTCAACCTGTGGGTCAAGACCCCTTTGGCAACTTGGCAACCCTTTCTCTCCAAAAACATTTACATTGCAATTCATAACAGTAGCAAAATTATAGTTATGAAGCAGCCATGAATATAATTTTATGGTTGGAGGTCACCACAACATGAGGAGCTGTATTAAAGGGCCGCAGCGTTAGGAAGGCTGAGAATCACTGCTCTAAAGGGTTGAAAAGACGATGCAAAACGAGCACCCTGATGTTGACACCGGACAAACGGACACTGGAAAGACTACACGGGACATAAGGAAGAACGTGGCAGGGCTTGCCACAGGGTGTGGGCCCTCCAGCTCTCACTGGAGCTGAGGGGGTCCTTAACCTGCTAATCCTTGGCGGGGTGTGTCCTCTGAGAGTCTCATGTGTGTTTCATGTGTGCTGGGCAGTTTTTAGCCCTCAAGCACTTACTTTCTCTTTGCAACACTTTGCAACATGGAAACGTGATAAAGTTTACTTTATTTTGCCAAAAGAATCTGAGGGAGTTAGCAGGAGTCAAGCCCAGGTGTCTGGCTGGGAGTCCAGAGTTATTAAATCTGCCAGACGGCTTCCACCGCGGGCCACACACAGGCCGAGCAGTGGCCCCTTTCCTGAAACTCTTGAGCCAAAAAAACGACAAACTTAGAAGATCAGTCAGGGGATTCTCTGGAATGCAGAGGACATCGATGCTACCCTCGGAGCCGCTTCCAATGATACTGAGGGCACAACTCACCATCCACCAGCAAGGGCACAGTTCCAACCAAGCGATCATCTAGGAAGCACAAATAGTTCCCAGTGTCGCTGAGCTGCACGGCCCTCAGAACCAGTGTGTTTCCTGTGGTGGTCCATTTTCTGTTCTGTGAGCCAGAGAACTCCCAGTGAATGGTAATGTTGCCTGCTGCTTCCTTCCCGGGGCAGATCAGGGTAACAGTGGCCCCTGGCAGACTTGTCACCGTACCATTTGCCACCTCTGGGGAAGAAAAACACAAGGTAAGCCACTGCAACTTGAAAGTGGGACTTTGTGTTTGTTTTGGAGCAGTCAAAGGCCTCCACAGTAACACACCCGTCTCCACAGCAGAACGTCATGTGTATTTCAGGACTCTGCTCCAATCAGGACCCCACACACCCTATGTAAACACCTAGGCACAGGTGGTTTTATTTAGGGACCAAGTTTGGAAGTAAAAACTAACAAATATATTCTTCATTCTCTGAAGTAAAAAAACAAAAACAAAAACAAAAAAACCATAGGCTACACTTAAGGAAAACAGAGAAGAAAGATTCAGGGAACACTGAGGCAGCCACACTGATTCATGTCTATAAGCTCCCCTTGGGAGCCTGAGACAGGGACATCACCGAAAGCTTAAGGCCAGCCCGGGACTCTCAAAACAGACTAGGGGGCGAATCCACCCTTTTCTTAGTACAGATTATAGATTATAGACTCACAGAATCCATGATAAATAGATAGACAGATAAAACGAGCCTTGTGTAAAAGTAGTTCTGCTGGCTGAGGGGGCAGAGTCCAGGGAACATGGTCTTTTCAGGTTAGGCATAAGTGACTCTTCAAACATCAAACTTCAAATCAGTGAGAGCCAGCAACACATCTGGCCAAGGACTCGGAGAAGCCAGCTGTTGCCAGAGTGCCTGACCTCATGTCCCCACATGTGTTCCTGACACTGAGGCTAAGCACAAGACTCTCTTGGACCTTTGAAGCCTTCTTGCTTGTTTGATCTGACATTTGACCTGTGTGTGAGCTCCCCATACACCATCCTCAGAGGCCATCAGAGAGGAGGAAGCAAGAACATTGCAAACATCAAGTCAGGGCAACCTGACCATCTTCAGATACACTGCATCAGAGAAGCAGGGCTCCTGCCTGGCTACGTGGATGTCCTTCATGCTACGGAGGATGGTCCTATAGGTGCAATGTCAGAATGACAGCCACCGTTTTCCTCTCTACCTCCAGAGTCTTGGACTTAACAAGTGAAAAAAAAATGGTGGAGGTTGGAGAGATAGCCGAGTAGTTAAGAGTGATGACATCTCTTCCAAGGACCCAAGTTCTGTTCCCAGCACCCACATCAGGCAGCTCACAACTGCTATAACTCTTGCTGGTCTCAGAGAGAAGTCATACACAAAGCATACACTTACGTCAGTGATTCTCAACCTTCCCAATGCTGCGAACCTTTAATCTTCATGTTGTGGTGACCCCCCCAACCATAAAATTATTTTCATTGCTACTTCGTAAGCGTATTGTGCTACTGCTACGAATCATGATGTAAGTATTTTTGGAGATTGAGGTTTGCCATAGAGGTCAATAACGCACAGATTGAGAACCACCGACTTACAAAGACATACACAAATGAATAAAAATAAAATAAATCTTTTTTTTTTAAGAAATAGCCAGGCATAGTGAAGAACACCTTTAATCTTAATAGAGTCTCTGTAAATTCCAGGACAGCCAGGGTTTCGAAGTTAGACCTTGTCTCAATAAGATAAAATAAAATAAAAATAGCATGTCACCTTGTAACTAGGAGAGACTGAGGCGGCTTCCTAGACCTCTCTGGCCCACAGTGAATAAGGAAGGCCCTCCCCCTGCCAATCAGCACCCAAGGTTCCAACATGGGGGAGGGACAGGTTTGGGCACCAGAGAGCCCCACCTGTGAGAAATGCAGCCTCTGGAGCAGATCACACAGCCTCACAGCAATAGCCTGAGGGATAACTCCAGAGTCTGAGAAGCCTGAACCTCTGATGGTGCTAAGAGGACTGACTCTTGGAAGCCCTCTTCCAAGAGTCTCGAAAGGCCTTCGTTCTAGCAAGCATCCGTACATTTTCTTCAATGACATCCTTTTAGTATTTCACTGTTCTGTAACTATTTTACACATCACTAAACATATGCAAATTAATATATGTAATACTCATAAAAATTATGAAGCATAAAACACCCAGGAGAGCCGGGCGGTGGTGGCGCACGCCTTTAATCCCAGCACTTGGGAGGCAGAGGCAGGAGGATTTCTGAGTTCGAGGCCAGCCTGGTCTACAAAGTGAGTTCCAGGACAGCCAGGGCTACACAGAGAAACCCTGTCTCGAAAAACAAAAAAAAAAAAAAAAAAATACCCAGGAGATACCCCTGAAACTAGCACACGTGTTATCTCTGAAGGTGACTCTGGTCCCCAGATCTACAACTTCCTGTTCTATATGTACTTTACATTTGACAGTTTATCCTCCTTTAAAACTTTTATTATGGGAGCTGGAGAGATGGCTCAGTGGTTAAGAGCACTGTCTGCTCTTCCAGAGGTCCTGAGTTCAATTCCCAGCAACCACATGGTGGTTCACAACCATCTGTAATGGGATCTGATGCCCTCTAGTGGTGTGTCTGAAGACATGACAGTGTACTCAAATACTTAAATAAAATCTTTAAAAAAAAAACTTTTATTACATTATCTATCCATCCGTCTGTCTGTCTGTCTGTCTATCTACCTACTTATCTATTATGGGTTTGCACTTGCCATGGCACATGTGGAAGTCAGAAGACAATGTGTGGGCATTCTTCCCTTCAATCATGTAGGACCTGGGGGTTGAATTCAGGTTATCAGGCTAAGCAGCAAGCATCTTTACCCGCTGTGCCATCTTGCTAGCTTTCTTCCATTCTTCCTACTTTAAAGAGTAAGTTGGTTACCCATGGGCCCCTTCCTCTTTTGTTCCTTTTGGTCTCTGAGCTTCATATGCATTCTCCTGTGCTGTGCAGTTTTCAGTCCTGTTTCCACAGTGTGTGGGTGTTACCTCAGTTTAGTATTCCATTATCTGAGGTTTCAGCTTGTTTCCAGTGCTGTGGTGTTTGAATGAGAACAGCCCCATAGGCTCAAGTGTTTGAATGTTTGGTCCCTGGTTAGTGGGACTGTTTGGAAAGGATCAGGAGGTGTGGCCTTCTGTGGGTGTGGTCTTGCTGGAGGTGTGGCTTTGTTGGAGGAAAACATTGAGGTTCTTACCTCTCCTCCCCTCATCTCCCTGCTTGCTATCTGCAGATGAAGATGCTAAGCTCTCCGCTGCTGCTCCAACACCATGCTGGCCTATCACCATGCTTCTCACTATGATGGTCATGGACTTACTTTCTGAAACTGTAAGCATACCCCAGGGTCTCCTGTAACCTAGGCTGGCCTCAAACTATATAACTGACAATGACCTTGATGCCGTGTCTGTACCTCCTGAATGCTGGGTTACAGATGTGTACCTGTACAGGTGTGTGCCTGGCCTGAACGAGGCAAAGTTTAGCAGATCCAATGGCCCTCCAATTTAATGTATCAATATTCTCACTCTCCTATTTCCACTGGGCAAAGCAGCTATAAGGATAAATCCTAACACAGGCATCAAGCTCATGTCTATATTTTGAACATATAGGAGCTAAGATAGAAATACTGACTAAAGGGGCTGAAGAGATGATTCAGTGGTTAAGAGCACTGTCTGCTCTTCCAGAGGTCATGAGTTCAATTCTCAGCAACCAGATGGTGGCCCATAACCATCTGTAATGGGATCTGATGCCCTCTTCTGGTGTGTCAGCGACAGGATGCTCATACAACATTAAACAAATCTTTTTAAAAAGAAAGAAAATAAATTTAAAAAAAAGAAAAGAAAAAAGAAAGAAAGAAACACTGACCAAAGAGAGTCTCTGCTGGCAGGTGGCTCCGTTGCCATGTTGGCCACGCCCTCTACAGCTGAAGAATGAATATCAGAACTCCCAGGGCAGCCTGGGAGCACCAGTGCACGACAGATGAGAGCCCCACAAACATGGACAGCTCATACTTTCTTTGGCATTTGCTCAGGCCACTGTCCTGAACTAGTCATGGGTACAAGATGCTTCGGTCAACCACAGGCCACACACAGAGTAAGGCTCCATAGATTAGAACTGCAGTAATTCTAGTGCAGTTCATGGCCAGTGACGTAGCCACCGTAAGGTCACACCACAGCATGACATACACATGTATGCAGTACCACTGGTGTGGACCAACCTACTGAGCCAGATAAAGGTATAGCATAGGGACCAGGTGTGGCTGAATGACAGGGTTATAAGTATGTTTATGTTAGAATGTATTCCTATTGCTTTTTTAAGTTTTAGCCAACCATAGTGCTATACTTTTGTCATAGATACTATTCTATTGCTGTAAAGAGACGCTATGACCAAGGCAACTCTTACAAAAGAAAGCATTTAATTAGGGACTTGTTTATAATTTCATAAGAGTAACCCATTAACATATCGGAAAGCAGACAGGCATGGCACTGGGGCAGTAGTTGAGAACTTTATATCCTGATCTAGAGGGAGGGAGGGAGGGAGGAAGAAAGGGAGGGAGGGAGGTAGGGAGGGAGGAAGAAAGGGAGGGAGGGAGGGAGGGAGGGAGGGAGGGAAATGTGGACCTCAAAGCCCATCCCTAGTGACACACCTCCTCCAACAAGGTCACACCTTACAAGTGTGTGTGTGTGTGTGTGTGTGTGTGAGAGAGAGAGAGAGAGAGAGAGAGAGAGAGAGAGAGAGAGACCTAATCCTTCCCAAACCCATGAGCCTATCGGGGTCCTTCTCATTCAAATACCAAATGCTGTAATCCCAGTACTTTGGAGGTGGAGGCAAGAGGACCAGGGGTTCAAGATCATGCACTTCTGCAGATCCAGCTCAAAGCCATTCTGCGTTAACTGAGCTTCTGCCTCAATAAACGAAAAACAGCAGGCCAGCAGGAGGGCTCAGTTTGTAGAGATGATTGCACAAAGGCCTGACAGCCTGAGTGTGATTCCTAGATCCAAGATGGCAATACTGAACTGACACCTCGAGATCTGTCCTCTAATGTCTACGTGTGTCTGCATCTGTGTGCATTGCTCACACACACATGAGCATGCTCGCACACACACATGTGCACACACTCATGAGCATGGTCACACACGCATATGTACACACACATACACACACTAATTTAAAAAAAATACAGCTGGGAAAATGGTTCGACACAATTGAGTGGTTACCACACAAGCATAAGGACCCAAGTTTGATACCCAAGCCCCAGGTGACGCCCAGGTGCAGCAGCAAGTGCCCATAATCCCTGTGCTCAGGAGCTGGAGACAAGAGGATCCCTGGGGCTTGCTGCCCAGGTAGCCTAGCTGAATTGGCACACTCCAGATTCAGTGAGACACTGTCACAGCAAGGTGGCAAGAGCCAATGGGATGCCTCCGCTGGTAAAGCATTTACTGACAAGCCTGAGAACCTGAATTTGGCCCCTAGAATCCACATGGTAGGAGGCAAGAACCAACTCCTCTTACTTCCATGTTTATGCCATGGAGTATGTGCACCCACACTAGATAAGTAGATGTGATTTTCCCCCCTAAAACAGAGTTTTTCTGTAGGGTCCTGGCTGTCCTGGAATTTGCTCTGTAAACCGGGCTGTCCTTGAACTGGGAGATCACCCCTGCCCCTGCCCCTGCCCCTGCCCCTGCCTCTGCCTCTGCCTCCTGAGTGCTAGGATTAAAGGCATGCCCCACCACTGCCAGGCTTTAGATATGGTTTTGTTTTAACTGAAAAATAAATAAATAAGGTGGAAAGTGACTAAGAAACACACCCTAGGCCAGCCTCTAGCCTCCACAAGCATATGCACACAAATGCCCCCACACACAATTTTAGATAAAATAATAAAATTTTGCTATAAAACAGTATGCCACATTATGCTGGCAAGAGATACATCTGCTTACCTCACTTCATGATAATATCAAGAGACCACATCAAGTGACTGACCAAAATATCAAGGATTGTGTAATTCTACTGTATCTGCACAGCAGCCAAACTATCAGACAACACATTTCTTAAAGCACGTCCCCAGTGATGCGTAACTGCCTATACAGGTCACCACACAGCCATGACTGCAAGGCTATAAGATCCTGTTTGCCTTGCCTGGGGGAACACAATGGCGCTCTACATGCTTGTCTGAAATAGGACTCTCACAGACAAGGTCTCCACGCCTCACTCCCAGAAGCACCGGTGGTGAATGACACAGTGGTCCAAGCAGAATCCTCCACCAGGCCCAGTAGGCAGACCCTGCACTGGGGTCCAGCTAGGAGGCACTACAGAGCTTTCTTCTGCTCCTGCCCTGGTCAGTTCCAAGAAAAATGTGCCTCTGACCACTTCCCTATCCATTTCCCTCCCAGTAGAAACCTTTGCATGGTTGGCTAACTTGCATATTGTCCAGGACTGCTCAGTTACTACCCTTGCAAACAATAGCAAATATATTCAGGTAACTGGGAGAAATACCAACCCCTCCCCCCAGACAATCTTTCTTTTTCTTTCCACAAAAGCAGAGTCATGGTCACTTCCTCCACCACGGAACTTGACTGATGGTCTTCTGGATCATTAAAAACTGAGTCACTGGTTTCTTTCTTTCCTTCTTTCTTTTTTTTAAATCAGGAACAATTAATTATAAAACCCATCTGTAAATGGTGCCTGTCAGCTCTACTTCAAAACATATTTCTTCTGAGACTGTGAAAAAGAAACCGCTGTGTTAACTTTGATCCCAGAAGCATGGTGTGCCTAACAATCAAATGACCAAAAATCGTCCTCAATGGGGAGGCCAGGACAAAAGAGCTCAGTGCCTGACCTCCCACCGACCCACTGCTCTGCCGCCTGACTCAGCTCTGAATCAGCCCTTAGGTCCTGGAGAGTAGTAGTCAGTCTCTTAGCAGCTCTTTGAAAGGGGGACTGTGAAAGTCTTGGAAGCACCTTCCTTGGACCTCTCTGTGCTGGGGGGGGGGGGGCCCGAGGATGGAATACCAGTGACTTCTTTCTCTTTCCTTTCCTCTTCCAGTGAGATTTGCTATGTTTGCTTTGTTTTCTGAGACAAGGATGTAACTACAGTCCCCAAGCTGGCTCTGAACCCCTGGCTAAAGGGACCCCAATCGGCATGACACCAATTTGGCTTTCCCAGGTTTTAAAGAGTCTTATCTTGCTCATCGTTTTTCTTTAAGCAAAGACACTATGTACTGATCCCAGTTATTCCCTGGGGTGGGATGGAGTGTGGTGGGCGTGGGCGTCGTGCATGGAATCCTAGTGATGGGTGGACTTAAAGACAGGCAAGTTAGCAAACACTTTCAGACCAGAGTGTCCACCCATCCTTGTAACTCTTCTTTGTCGCTGGCCAGACTTCTCACCTTCCGTCCACCCTTCCCAGAAAGCCTGACTCTGGAAGGAACAAAAAGAACCATCTATGGGCTCAGCCTCCATTTTCTCCATCTGGATGTCTTGTGCTTTTGAAGGTGGCCAGGACTCTGCCTCAGTAGACCCCACTGGAGGAGGCCCAGCAGGGAAATCAGGTGGGTTCATACTCCGGGAAGACTCTTCCTGTGAGACTGGCCCAGTGACCATAGCCCCCCTCCCATACCCCGAAGGCAGCGTGGGGTGTGGCAGCTGCTACACAGGATGAAATTCAGCAAAGAGCACACAACATCTACCCTTGAGCAATTTGCTCAGCCTGTGACAGTCAGGCAGCAAGCCTAAGCCTGTCCCCTCATGAAGAAGTCAACATTTTCTGTGCGGCATTTACATGCGAGGCCACACGTCTCCACTAGGAGAGAGTACTAGCTGCTACTGCCCATTCGTTCCACGCTGTTTTCTCCCCACCTCTTCCATATCGCTATCTTGTCCAATCTCCAGATTCCTGGGACCCTTAAAACTACCCATGATCCTGGCTGTTCCTGATGCTGAGAACAGAGGAGAGATAAATCCCTCTAAAGGGCAAAGAGAAACTTGAGAAAGGCCTTGAGAAGCCACTGGGAGTTTGATAAGCAGAATGGCCAGAAACAGTTCATCAAAGGGGAGTAGTACATTTAAGGAATTCAGAAGGGTACCACTTGGGGAACGGCTGGGGTCCAAAGTTTCCTTACACAGCAAGGAGGGAAGGGAGCCCCAGAGGAAGGAGAAGTGTTGTGTGAGACCCTCTAAGAGGTTGGATCAGCACTGGCTCTGCTAACAGAAGACCCCTGCTAAGGTATGTGCAGCCTAGGCACCCATTCTGTCTCCCATGCCAGCCTCTCTGACAACAGCCACGCCTTTCCCTGCTTCGGTTTCTCCCTGAAATGACCTTGAAAAGGAACCAATTCCCAATGCCCGGCTCCTGGTACGTCATAAAGCATCACAGACAGAAGAAAAGACGGGCATCTGGGGACTGTGAGTCTTCCTGGTCCTTGCCAAGGCATGTTACATGCAGAAAGAAAGGTCACTGAGTCCCAGGCTCCTAACAAGACTCAGCAGGGAGGACAGAAGTACCTCAGGTGGGACTAAAATCGGGAAAGAATGCAGAATATCCCTGCCAGTGTCCCAAAGTGTGTCCTTGCTCCTCGGGGCACATGGTGTGTGATCTAGCCACAACTTAGTTGTTGGCTGGTTGGTTAGGATTAGGCTTCCATAGTGTCTTGTCTAGTTTTGTTCATTTTTGAGACAGGCTCTTGCTGTGTGGCTCTAGACTGGCCTCAATGTGATAACGATCCTCCTGCCTCAGGCCTCAAAAGGCTGAAATTATAAGCATTTAGCACCTGGCCTTATCCATGGAATATAGGCAGTGTGGGGACCCCTGACAGGGTCCATTTCCCTTCTCTGAGCAGTGAGAGTTCAGACCACGGTCTGGGGGCCCCTGCAAGTCCTGTTCCTGCCTTCCAGTGTTCCATCACCCCCTAGTTATTACTTCTCAGAGGCGCCTCTGTTTCCCACAGGCAATGCGCAAGTTGAAACATACACATCACCTGTGGATGATTATTCATTGATCACTGGGTGGGGGTCAGGGGACAGTTGATGGCTAGGCCATTCCAAGACCTTCAGACTGATGCTTTTCCTCTCTCTTGACAGCTCTAGGAGAGGGAAATTTCCCCTATCTTCCTTGCTTCCCTGCCTGTGTGGCCTACATTCTTTCTCTGGGGCATTGGTCCCATGGTAGATCCTCCCCCCCGCCCCCACTGAGGACTTGCAACATCGCTCTGGAAAGTGGGGCTCTCTCCATTAGGATAAAGTCTGGTTTCAGAAAGCCAAAGAGCTTTGCTGTTGCTGTTACCCAGCTCCTCTCCTTCCTCATGTAAGCTTGCAAATGTCAATAGCCAGAGAGAAAAGTATGCACACGATGACATATTTCTCAACTTCTCCCGAAGCTACTGCCGCTCTTGCCAGCAAAAACAAGTTCAGCTTCCTGGCCCTGTTTATGTAAGCAGTGAACCAGCTGCCGGCTGTCACTGGGGACATGGACTTAACATGTGCCAGCTAATCCCATCGCACTGCCCCACTTCAGGCAGCCCAAGGGGTGGCTTCCGGCCTCTCCAGTTGCCGGGCATCACACTGAAAGTCCTCTCAAGGTACTAAAGCCCTCCATCTAAAAGGAATTGAATGGTGTGCAACCCGGTCAATGTACAGAGAGGGAGGCTTTGGGGTACTCCATCCTAAATAGGATCAAACTCTTTCCTCAGGGCTCAGGGAGCTATGCGGAAGAGGAGGTGAAGAGAGTGTAAGAGGTGTTTCCAAGGAAATGGTGCCCTCCAGACGCAACAGGACTGGTGTACACATGAACTCACAGACCAGGGGCAGCATGCCCAAGGGCCTGCACAGTCAAGCCTGCTGGGACCCAGAGCTGAGAGGGAAAAGTACACGGGACTCCCTCATCTAACCAAGGACTGTCTGCAGTTAGTACCCTCTTGCAAAGGAAAAGCTAGTCTTTCCCAGTGGAGTCTCACCGGGCACCTTACCCACACTTCAGGGTAGACCCCATGCCCAGGAGCAGATGGCCAACATAAAATGGGCTCAAGGGTATTTTTGTAGACTTTTTTGTCTCATTTAACTTAAGAGTTTTTTTGGTTTGGTTTGGTTGGCCTTATTGGTCTTGTGCTTACATATTTTGGTTTCTGGTTTTGTGGTTTTGTGATTTTAAGTGTTCATGGGTTTTGTTTTTGGGTTTTTTATTATTATGTGTTTGCTTTTTAAAGAGGTAGAGAAAAAAAGAATATGGAGTTGGGGGAATAGGGATAATCCGAAAGTAGTTAGGAGAGAGGAAAAGCTTGACCAGAATATATTGTATGAAAATAATTTCTTTTAATAATAATAATAATAATAATAAAGCAGCCAGGCGGTGGTGGTGCATGCCTTTTAATCCCAGCAATCAGGAGGCAGAGGCAGGCAAATCTCTGGGTTCCAGGCTAGCCTGGACTACTAAGCAAGTTCCAGGACAGCCAGGGCTACATGGAGAAACCCTATCTCAAAACACCAAGAAGTAAAATAAAATAAAATTTTTTAAAAAATTAAAGGATCAGAGCAATAGGGAAAAAAGAAAGGAAGAAAGGAAGAAAGAAGGAAAGAAAGAAAGAAAGAAAGAAAGAAAGAAAGAAAGAAAGAAAGAAAGAAAGAAAGAAAGAAAGAAAGAAAGGAAAGAAAGAAAGAAAGAAAGAAAGAAAGAAAGAAAGAAAGAAAGAAAGAAAGAAAGAAAGGAAGGAAGGAGAAAAGAAAGGAGATTGATGTGGAGGGGTTGAGAAGTGTGGAGGGGTTGTCAAGAACTGTAGGCAACTCATGTCCAAGCAGAAACAGATGTAAACTTAGGTCTCATGGGGTTAAGCAAGCCCCAATGTTCACAGTCACCTCTCCTCGAATTCTCTGTATAAAGACTAGATCTGGTTGCCAATCTTCTAGTGTGATGGTACTTAAGTCATTTTACAGGACACTCACTGCACACTACGCATTTTACTGCAAGAAGTCCTGCAGGGACAGGGGTGTTGTCCACACCATTCCACCCCCTGGTCTCACTGCTGAGGCAAGAAGTCAGAAAACTAAGTTAGGCACCGTACAGTCCATGATCGCAATACTCAAGGGGCTGAGGCAGGAGAATTGTGAGTTTGTTTAAGGCCAGCCTAAGCTACAGAGTGAGGACTTCTCTCAAAAATGAAATGGGACTTTTAAGGAATTGACCCCTAATCTCACAGCCAGTGAGGTGGGCATGCACACTAGGCATGGGCTAGTTGGGAGAAGCCGTCTCGTCAGTGCGCACCACACGTAGAGGACTCCGGGGTTGAGGCTACAGTCCTCTTCCTTTGCCCTGTACTAACAGCAACTGTGTGGTTCCTCCCCTCTGCCTCTGAACCTCCCACTCTCCCTAGTAGCCCCACACCTGGACCTCTTCTCCGTGACTTCTCCGAGATACGGCCTACAGGCCCCAGCCAGACAACACCCCAGGCTGTGTCATAGCCCCTGCCCTGTTCTGAGTCAACTCTCAAACATTTCTCAGCTTAATGGCTTCTGGCAGAACACCAGCTCTGCAGCCTACTAATGGGTCTGTACTCCTTGTACCTGCTTGTATTTACCTTACATTTGACAGAGTCAGTATTTACCTTGGCCCAGCATCCTCCCCATCTACCCAGTGGACCGTATACTCATGCGAGGAAGAGCTTCTCATGAGAGAAGCCCTGTGGCCCGACAGAAAAGTAACTCTGGGTGCTGACTCAGACTCATGGTGTGACTAGCTCCAAAACAGAAAAACACTGGGTCCCCTGGCTTCTTCAGAGAAAGTCATATGGCCCCGAGCCAAGAAGGTCTGGGCAAGTTATCTCTCCAAGAGTACGAACTAGTCAGAGGAGAGATATCTGAGAGGAGTCCTGCTGCCCTGCCCCTGTCTGTCCCATATTAAGCAATGAAGAAATTAGAGGCCAGAGGAGGCCCTCCCTGTCACAAGGACTCTAGTGACTTCGGTCTGGAACCCACTGTGGGGACATGCTGAGACAGGCACCTCTCGAAGACCTAAGGATTCTTGCAGGGTTCAGATCCACTGCTTGCTCCATAGGGAACCAGACCAGTGGACCACGACGCCCTGGGCTCCGGGCGGTAAGCAGGAGCCTTACATATCTCTCAAAGGCCATCCCAAGGCAAATCTACCAAACTCACCCTCCCCCAGCTCCCACGCCCACCCCTTCGACAGGGGAATCGAAGCTCTGGAGCTGAGTCAAATGAGATGAGCGCCCTTGGAGGGCAGCCATCCCTCCCTCGCTCACACTGCATTCTCCTGAAGCTTCCCGACTTCCATCATCAAGAAGCTCCCTCTGGGTCAGCAAGATCCCCTCACCTCCAGGGCCCTTCAGACCCCACAGAATAGTCCTGCTATCCCGACAGGAGCCCAGCCTGGCTCAGACAATAGACAGCAAGGGTCTGTTTAAGAAAGAAAGAAAGAAAGAAAGAAAGAAAGAAAGAAAGAAAGAAAGAAAGAAAGAAAGAAAGAAAGAAAGAAAGAAAGAAAGAAAGAAGAAAAGAAAAGGAAAGAACAGAAGAGAAGAGGGGGAGGGGAGGGGAGGAGAGGAGAGGAGAGGAGAGGAGAGGAGAGGAGAGGAGAGGAGAGGAGAGGAGAGGAGAGGAGAGGACCTTGTCACATCCAACATGGACTTAAAACAAAGATCCCGAGCCCAGGGTTAGGAAGGACAGTGGCCAAACAGAATCCAGAGGTGGTGATGGCTAAGGTGGCCATTGACCAGCCACATACCCTGCCATTGAGAGTAGGACTATGCCTACCTACTGTGCTGGGGACAGTTGGGGGCATCAAGGATGAGGATGGTCCCGGGACGCCTTCCTGGAGAATCTAATGGGTTGCCAGGTGGAGCCTATCTCAGGAAATCACAGCCCTCCCTCATCGTCCCTCCCTGGCCCTCTCTTCTATGCAGCCTTTGCAGGCCTTGCTGTGCCTTGGCAACCAGCATCCAGACAGCAGTGTTTTGGAGCACGGTGCCTGGCAGCACACTCCCTCCATGGCTACTGATCTGAAGAGGTCCTCTCCCTGCCCAGCTCCTTTCGTCTACTGACTTAGGGCCTGTTGCTCTTTCCCCAAGATTCTAGCAGGATGGAGGGAACCCCAGTTCAGTGCCCATCTCCAGGGTCCCCATGACCCCGTTATGAGACGGATCCGGCTCCTGCATTTTCCTCTTGCCGCCATGTTTATGAAAAGAGAAAGAAGGAAACAGAAGGCTTCCAAGCATTGTTCTGTAGGTCTTTGATAAAGAACAGTATGGGAGAGAGCCCTGGGGTCAGCAGTGTGGCTGCATGAGGACATGAGTTTGGTCCAGACAGTCCAGCAGAATCGATGAGCTTTGTTTCAGTGAATCTCCATCTCAAAAAAGGTGCAAAATCATGGAGGAAAGACCCACGGCAGTCTACCTCTGGCTTTTACATGCACACCTGCCTCTGTCTCTGCAGACACATGTGCACACACCTATAATAATGTGTAACACACACACACACACGCATGCGCGTGCGCCACCAGAAAAGAAACAGTGCAGAACAGAGCGATGACAGCACATCAGGTGCCCAGCTCTGCAGCCCCAGCTCAACCTCTTTATGAATAAGCCCCAGCAGGTCTCTCAGAACAAGAAGACTCTGCATTGCGGACCAGCAGCACTCCCTAGTCTCTGAAGTTTATACTAGTAAAAAGGTGGAATGTGGTGCACACACCTGAAAGTCCAGCAAAGGTACAAGGATAGCCTGGTCTACAAAGTAAGTTCTTTCTGTTTGTTTTTATATCTGTTTCTCTGAGACAGGATTTCATGCTTGGTCTTGCTATGTAGCTAAAGATGACCTTAAAGTTCTGATTCTTTCTCTGCCTCCATCTCCTGAGTGCTGGGATTACAGTCATGTGCTCTGTCCCAGCTGGGTTGGTCTGTCAACTTGACACAAGCTGGAGTTGTCACGGAGAGGGGAATTTCAGTTGGGGAAGTGCCTCCATGGGATCCAGCTATGGGGCATTTTCTCAATTGGTGATGGGGGGTGGGCATTGTGGGTGGTGCCATCCCCGGGCTGGTAGTCTTGGGTTCTATAAGAAAGCAAGCTGAGCAAGTAAGAAACATCCCTCCATGGCCTCTGCATCAGCTCCTGCTTCCTGATCTGCTTGAGTTCCAGTCCTGACTTCCTTTAGTGATGAACAGCAATGTGGAAATGTAAGCTGAATAAACCTTTTTCTCCCCAACTTGCTTCTTGGTCGTGATGTTTGTGCAGGAATAGAAACCCTAAGGCATGCCCCAACACCCGGCTCTGCGTAGCTTGTGGCCAGCTCAGGCTACACAATGAGACCTGAGGATAGGAGGAGAGGACACAACAGGATTTTTAAGAGGTAGTTAAGTAGGGAAGTTGATTCTAAAGTTCAGATGGAAAAGTAAACAAGTCAAGATAGCCAGGAAAATTTTGAAAAAGAAAAAAAGAGAGAGTAAGATTAGTCCTACCCAACTTATAGCATGTTATAATCACATAATAATTAAAACACTGAGCTGTGGATATAGCTCAATGGTAGATCACTTGCCTGGTGTGCTCAAAATGCTCAAATTCCTGGGTTCAAATACCAGTGCCAGGGTAGGGTGACTGAATTCTCAGAGGACAATTTTGTAAAGTCAGTTCTCTCTGTTCATATTTACGTGTGTACTGGGGAACAAACTCAAGTCACAAGGCTTGTGTCACTAGGACGTTTACCCACTGAGCCATTGCAACAGCTCTAAATTCTTTTTTAGATTTTTTAAAAATCATATGTATGTGTATATGTATGTGTGCATGTCTGTGTATGTGTGTATATGTATACATGTGTATATGTGTGTATGTGTGCTTATATATGTATTGTATTAATATATTACCCATGTGGTATATTAATATAATATTCATGAGTACAGGTACCCACAGATCCCGGAAGAGGACATCATCAGATCCCTGGAGTTGGAGCTACAAACAGTTGTAAGCCACTCATTATGGGTGCTGGCAACTTGGGTCCTCAGCAACAGCAGTATGTTCTCTTAACCACTGAACCATCTCTCCAGTCTCGTTAAAATATACATATTACTTAGGTTGTGGAGACAGGGCTTACATGTAACTTGGCTAGTTTTGAACTCCAAGTAATCCTGTTTCTCAAAACAGATGTATAGATGTGATTTTTTTAAATTTTAGACTCTTGAAAATAAAGGAAAAAGAAGAATCTTTTAAAATGATATTGGCATGAAGAAGATCTCACTAAATATGACAGGAATTCAGAGGTCATATAAATTCAACTGTAGCTTTGAGAAAAATCTTGCTGGGAATGGTGGGCCATTCCTGCAATCCCAGTACTCAGAAGGCTGAGAAAGGAGGCTTGGAAGTTTGAAGCTAGCCTGGACTACACAGCAAGACCTTGTTTCAAAAAGGAAATGGAAAAAAAAAAGCAAAAACAAATCTGTGTGGGGAAAAACAAAAAACCTTTGCTATCAAAACAATCAAAGACAAACTGGAAAATACTTACGGCTTGTATCAGAGAAGGCCAAGTTCCTTTATATAGTAAGAGCTTCACTTCGTAAACAATATGAAAAAAAGTTCACAGCTCAGTGAAAAATGAACAGTATAAGCAGGAAGATTATGCAAATAAGTTATGAAATGCCTGCTGCACAGGGCAACACCCATCCAGCCTCACTTAGAGAAGCCGTGTGCAAAGAACAAACTGTTTTTTGTTTGTTCTTTGTTTTTTGTTTGCCAGTTTTTGATTGTTTGATTTTGTATTTTTGTTTTAGGGTTTTTTTTAATTGTTATTGTTGTTTGTTTTGTTTGAGACAGGGTCTCTATGTAGCCCTGCTGGCTTGGAATTCACTCTGTAGACCAGGCTGGACTCTAAGACCCATCTGGTCTGCCTCCTGAGTGCAGGATTAAAGAAAGGTGTGGGCCACCATGCTGGGCCAGATGCTACTTTAATAACACACTGATAGAGTGTGTGGGCACAGGCATGCTTGTCTTTTGCTGGAGCATAAATTGGCACAATTTCTCCTTTTCCAATTACAAAGCTTGTGGGCACTTGACCCATCAGTTCCCCTGGAGGACTTTATCCTGTGGGTATGCTTTTGAAGTAGGAAGGGTGCAGAAATCATTCCACACAGCACTATCTGCAACAGCAATGTGGGGTGTGGTAAAATGTCCATCTAAAGGGATTGGGTGTGGGAGGATGGTTCAGTTGGCAGCGTGCTTGCCCTTCGTGAGCAAGGCCCTTGTTTCCACTCCCAGAACCTAGGGGAGGGGCTGGGGAAAAGGTGGATATATTCATATAATGAAGTATCTAAAGTGAATAAATAAACTCTGGTTAGGTGGCACACATCTGTAATCCCAGAATTTAGGAAACAGAGAAGAAAGGATTGTCACAAATTCAAGGCCATCCTGGTTTACATAGCAAGTTCCAGGACTTTCCGCCTCTCCAGCCCTTTCCATCCACAGAGCGAAGATAATGAACTGTACTCAACTCAAAATGTTGTTGTGAGGATTACATTCATATCTGAGGTGAAACCCTCGGCGCTGCTTTCAGAACACACCTAATCTCACCAATCTGAACTGTTGCGTGAACTGGAACTATTATTAACTTCGGCCTCCTTCCCACTCCTGTGACAAAGCCTTCACACCACAATCTCCGCCTCTTATCAAAACAGGCGAGTAAGATCAGCGGCCGCTGAGCCCCTACTCTGGTTCGTTTCAGTATCGGAAACTACTGTTACATCTTTGGAGTTCTAAAGTGATGTTCCCAGAGCTCCTGGGCAGCCTAGCCCTGAAGCCCAGGTGCCTCTCCTGGAGTTGGAAGAGTGACATGTGCTTACAGAATCTTCCCTAGACTAAAAGTGATGTGAATGGATGCTGAGAAGTGGGGTGAGAGGAGGGAGAACACACTGGCTTGAACCCACATCACAGCCGGGAGTGTTTTCTTCAGTTCTTAGGAGAAGGCAATGGGAACTTCCTAGGGCAGGAAGGGGATCATCTTGGTCACATTAATCAGTACAATGCCCCTAAGTGTCTAATGAGGACACCAGGAAGAGAAATGACCTTGTTGCACCTGTGCCCTGGAAGGGTTATCGTTGTTGACAATATACATACAATAAAAGGAGGGGCAGGGTAAATGGCTTAGTCTGTAAAGCTGGTCCCACAAGCAGGAGTTCAGGCCCCCAGCACTCACAAGGGTATATGTCTGAAATCCAAGTGGAAGAACAAGGACTAGGGGCAGAGGGAAGCGGATTCCCCAAGCTGGACGGCTAGACAGAGAGACCCTGCCTAAAAAAATAAACCGGAGAACAATAGAAGACACCAGTAACTGCATCTGGCTTTCACATGTGTGTCTTGTATATGACCTCCACATATATGTGCTTGTGAACCTGCCTGTGTATACACACACACACACACACACACACACACACACACACACACACAAACACTAAAATAAAAACTCAAAGCATGAGCTCAGACCTTGGTCTGTCACACCCTTGCTGTATGATTGTGGACTGGTTTCTGGGGCTCTCTGGACCTTTTTCTCCTTACTATTTAATTAAGGACTTTGTCCCACCAGTTTTTACTTTTTTCAATCATTTTGTCTCTGGATCCTTCCCATCAACATATAAAAGCACACATATTTCAATAGTCTTTTTTAGACTCCTCTTTGTCAACTGTACTTTAGCCAACAAATATGCTCTGAAAGTCCAAAAGAGTTGACCAGACCTGCTGTCTCTCTGCCTGTCTTTGGCTCCACCATTCCACCAAAGTTCCACAGACCAAAGTCACCACCAGTGGCCTGCCTGTTGTTAAATCTACCAGTCAAGTCTCGGTCCCCCTGCCTGACTTTTCAGGAGTATCTGACCAGGTGGTTGGTGGCTCACACCTTTAATCCCATCACTCAGGAGGCAGACACAGGCAGTTTTCTGAGTTCGAGGCTATCCTGGTCTACAGAGTGAGTTCCAGGACATCCAGGAATACACAGAGAAACCCTGTCTGAAAAACACAAATTAAATCAAACAAACAAATAAACAAACAAACGAACAAAAAAGAGTACTCCACTCATGGGCACACTGTCCTCCTGGGCTCTCAGGACTCTTTATACTGTCCTGTTCACTGGCCTTGTGGTGACAGACTTCCCTAATTCTGTCTCCCCAAATCAGAAGGCTCCAGCACCTCAGCTCTGGCCCCTGAGTCATATTCTTTCTATTGTTGTGCAGGCTGAGCTCAATAATTCTAAAAGTTTAAAGTAACATCTGACCTGATGTAATCTCAGCACTCAGGAGGCAGAGGCAGGCAGATCTTTGTGAGTTCATGGTCTGCATGAGTCCAAGGCCAGTCCCAGGGGAAACATAGAGAAAGTATTTAAAGAAGAGAAAAAAGGTATGTGTGTGGAGGGATCTGACTATAGGTGGTGACTCTCAAGTTCAGGTCTCATTCCCAAGTTGCTGCCAACACCTTCTCAGGATCCATATGCATTTCTCACTCCCATTCTCTCCCCACACCCTACTTCCGGGGGTCTCATGTAGCCTAAGCTAGCCTTGAATTTCTGCCTCTCTCTGTTGAGTACTGTGATTACAAACCTGCAATCCACCAGACCTGATTTAACATCCTTACTTGGTTGTCCTACAGATGTCTCGGTTCCCACATGCCCCAGAATGACCTCTGATCACGTATCCAACACCTGCTGTCCTGTAGCTACCCTGCCCTGTCAAGAGCTACTTGTGCCAAGGGTCTGACACAGTTTCTCCAATGAATTTGACACTTGGAGCCACAGTTACTGTAACCACCACAGAAAGGGAAGCTCAAAGAATGATTTTCTGGAAGGAGGTAGGGAGAGAAGTGAGTCAGAGAACAGGCCCCTGGATTCGGGCCTCAGGAGCACTCTATGCTAGAAACCACCAGGCAGCGCTGACAGGAGACAAGTGGAGTGGAGAAAGCTGCTAAGGACAGCTAAAGCATCAGTGCTGGGACTAGAAAGATGGCGGCTCACTGATTAACAGTTCCTCCTGAGCCCACACCTTTAGCCCCATCACTTGAGAGACGGAGGCAGGAGGATCTCTGTGCATTCACAGCTTTTTTTAAAATTACATCTGTCTGTTTGTTTATGTGCATGCACTAGCCACAGTTCATATGTGAAGGGCAGAGAAACGACAACCCTTGGGAGTCATCCCACCGTCCGGGTCCCTAGATCATCAGTCCTAGCGGCAGTAAATGCCTTTCTTTACCTGCTGATCCATCTCACATGCCCATTTTACTTTTTCCATTAAGTTAATGGCTTAAACTAACTCACTGGCTCATCTGAGATAGCTTTAGCCCTGGATTCAATGTGGTGACTGAGTGTGTGGCACTCAGGCCTGCAGGGACAGATGAAAGGCTGGCTGAGGGAGACGTTTGTTTGCAGCCCGGAGCTCTGAACTTACTTTGTTTACATAACCCAGCTAGGGCCCACACTTGCGCCTACACAGATTGATGCTGGTCACACGAGGTAGAGAACAGGCAGGCTCCTGTTGCCTTGGGGTCCCAGTCAGAATGGTTCCTCTGTCTAGCTGCCTCCTGAGACAATCTGTCCGTGGAGAGTTGCTACCCAGGGTCAAGTCAGAGAGCCTGAACTGGCTCTATCCTCAGGATTTGCTCTTGGCCTTGTTCAGGATCCTTTTAGGGTGGAGTGTGCATGATGGATCCCACTTGGTCCCCAAGGGCTTTACAGGGAATCCATAAATATGTGTTGCAACGAATAAACAAGAGGCAAAGCCAAGGCGGGGAGAGGCTTCTGGTAACAGAGACTGGCACAGGAGGAAGGTCATTAACTCAATTCTTTTGACCATTTAGGCAAATGCCCTCAAGCCCGGCATGCCCAGGGATCACAGGGAACAATTTGTTTTTTGAAAGTTTAGACCTCACTCTCTGCTCTTCTGATACATGTTTAATGAATGATCAGGGGTCAAGAATTGTCATTTTTGATTGGTCACTGTGGCCTTTGATCCCAGCACTCAGGAAGCAAAGACAGACAGACCTCAGAGTTCAAGGCCAACATGGTCTACAGGGTGAGTTCCAGGACAGCTAGGCTACACAGAGAAATCCTGACTCAAAATACAAAAAAAAAAAGTGATTTTTTTTTTAACAAATATCCTATCCTTTCTAGCCGAAATCTGATGCTAGATAAAAACGTAGAAAAATACTGATCCAGGGTGAGACTAGGAGTTTTTGTAGACAGGAGTTTTTATAGGTAGGTTTTGTAGACAGAAAGAGGTTGCCCCAAAGGGAATTCAGAAGTCAAGAGGAGATACATAGGCATCTGTGCTGCTGCGTGTTTTCTCTTGCCTTGCAGAAGGAAAGGGGAACTGAAGCCACTCATGCCCGGCCTATCCTCAGTCAGCAGCGCCTAGAAAGTTTGACTTAGCAGAAGCCTCAATCCCAGCTGGCTCAGGACCCCAGGTGGAAGACACAGAGGAATCCTAGCAGGCCTGGGGGGGACAAACTATAAAAATCCCACCTATTGGGGCTGGAGAGATGGCTCAGCAGTTAGGCGCATTGGCTGTTCTTCCAGAGGACCCAGGTTCAATCCCTGCACCACATGGCAGCTCACAACTGTAACTCCAGTGCCAGGGGATCTGGTGCCCTCACACAGACATGAATATATGAGGGCAAAACCACTAAGGGTGATGGATGGAGGAGTGTGTGTGTGTGTGTGTGTGTGTGTATGTGATATATGTGTATCTCCCACCCATGGGTTTCCCCGGGAGCCATCTCCAGCTGGCCTCACTCCTCTAAAGTCAAACATCTCAGTCATTTGCTCCACACTTCCTGTTTGGTGCTTGTTTCTTGATTGTCACTCTCCAGGTTATAGTTGTGCAAGTGTGGGTGTGGGAGATGGGCCGGGGACTTCTACTTCTCTGCCTTTTCCTTCTGAGCTGGGAGGGCTTTCACTTCCTCCCCAGACTCCCAGTTCTGCCTTCTAAAGGCTGTTCGGGTCAGAAGACACCCTCACCCTTGGGTATCCTTTCTGAACCACAGGAAAACAGAAGTCACTGCCTCTGAAGTGCCTTGCAGCTTCTTAGGAACAAAGGGAAGTGGTGGTGGGGTGCTCTGGGGTGTGCTAAGTAGTAACTGAGACAGGCAGAGAGGCCACTCCTGCTCTCCCTAGATGAAGAGAGGGCCTTGGTCCTACCTGGCACCATGAAAAGCTAAGCGGGAATCTTCTCTTTCGTCAGTGTCTTCTGCCCCAGTCCCACCAGAGAGCGTGATGTTCAGCTTGCCCCAGATGCCCTCAGCTCTGCCCGCTGGGGAACACTGAGACACGGAGGGCTAGGGATCCAGTAGCCGGGCCTGATGCTGCTTCCCATTGCACCTCTCTGAACCTCAGGCTCCTCGAAAAGCTTTATGTCAATCCCGTAGAGGATTAAAAATATGTGTAAAATACAGGGTGGCGGTTAATACCTGAAGTCCCAGCACTCAAGAAATAGAGGCAGAAGAAGCACAGGTTTGAGGCCGGTCTGGGTTATGTGAAACCCTGCCTTACAAAAATAAAGACAATATACTATACACAGAGGTACCAAGCCGAGCTTGAGGAATTCTACCTTGCAGGAAGAAAGCAAGCCTGAAAGTCATTGTCTCCAGGACCAGCACAGGATAAATCCCCCCAGTGCTCTTTGGCTCTCTCTATGTAGTCGATTAAGTCCTTGGCCCCCTAAAATAACCTGTAGAGAAGCAGTTTCCCAGTTCCTCCATTAGAGACCAGACAGGCTGCTGGGGCCTGAAGCCAGAGCCCACAGAGAGGCCTAGACCCACAAGGCAGAGTGCTGCGAAGGCAAACACAGTGCCCCTACCCTCTGACTGGTCCACCTGCTAATCAGGGAGGGCTGGGGTAGGGACCGGGGGCACAGTTCCAAGAGGTCCCACATCCTTCGCTGTCAAACTCACAGAACTGGGGTGGATGTGGGTGTTGGCATTCTGCATGCTAGGGCTAGTTGGCTAAAGGAGTAAGTATGTGAGGCGGGAACACCCGTGACTCAGAGCCCATGATGTCAGACCCTTCACCGTCGGGTCACTATCATTACACATGACATGTAGTAGAACTAAGGAGAGTCACGCGAGGTGCCACAACTAAAGCAGAGTCAGTGGCACAAAGGACTCTTCAGAAGGGACTACTACTCCGCTAGGGCGCGCCCTCTGGGTATCTCTTTTTGGAGCGACCCGGGATGCTGTTGAGTAAGACTCATGGGAACACTAGGAACCAGACACCAGAATCAGGTTTCAGGAAAACACACTGTCCTGTACTCAGACTTAAGGTAACTGCCCAGACAGCGACAGGAGCACGCAGCGAGAGGTGCTAGACGCAACAGGGGGCGCGCGAACCTCCATCGTGTCAGCACAGGTGGGTCAGCCCCAGGCTAGCACCCGGTACCGGCGGGGCTCACTCTCCCGACCGAACCAGACAGTGTCACATTCCCCACGCCCGTCCCCGGTCCTCTTACCCAGAGCGCGGCAGCTCCCGAGGACCAGCGCGACCGCGGGCGCGGCCAGCAGGGCGAGCAGCAGCGTGCAGCCGACGGCCAGCATGCTTCCTTCTACGCCGGGCGGCGGGCGACGGAGCAGCGCCGCAGCCGGGGCCGGGCGGCCGGCAGACTGGAGCGGCGAGAGCAGTCACCGTCAGCCTCGGTCTCCACACTCAGCTCGCACTGCGAGCGCTCGCCCCGGCGTGACTGAGCTCGGTGTCGCCGCGACTTCCCACTTGCACGTGACGCACAGCGGCGGGCCGTCCTGGCAACAGCGAAACATTTGAGGAACCGGTGCTGAAGCTCCTTTTGGCAGCCCCGGCTCGCGGTTACGAAAGCCGAGTGGGATGGCGCAATCGCCCAGAGCTTCGGGCCACCGGAGAGGGTTACTTCCTGCAGCCGCGCCACACCTGAGCCTCCAGAGACCTCCACCAGGGCCCCTCCCCAGGTTTTGACGCAGAGATAAGGGGAATTAGGCCCCTTCTCTCCTCCCTCCGCGCCTCCGCTTGGGTGTTGCTTTCCTGAGCGCCAGCCCGTGGCTCTGGCTGTTAAAGTAGAGGGCTGGGCAGTGTCCCGGGTGCAACAGGGAATCCGAAAAGACACCGATGTCTGCTTCGACCCCAGAGATTGCGATTAATTGGTCTAAGAGAAAACTTAGGCATCCAAAACCTGGAGAAAAAAAAATTTCCTCTCACCTTCCAGTGGAGGAGCAGCTCTTTGAAAGCTGCTGCAGAGACAACTGAATGCGCTTTTGAGTCTGGCACAGACGCACACGAGTTACCCTCCGCGAGATTGCTATCCCCAATCCGGAAGTCTCAGTTTTCTCACCTATTAGAGTTTTATTTTTAAGCCCATGATGAAGATTTCCTGGAAACACTATCTAGGTACCCGGACCCCAAGTACTCAACGAGGAGTGGGGCCTTGATTTCCCATCATGACTTGACTGGACAAAAAGAAACCAGCGCTTTCTATTTACCAGAACCCACCAAGGTTCCCTTCCAAGCTACAGAGTTTGAAGCCAAAGGGCAGCTTCCCATGCAAATGCAGAGGGAAAGAAACACACTGAAAATAAAATTTACATAAGGGGCCCTGGACCTATACCAGTATGTTTCAATGTATTCTTCCATTTTGGGCTTCAGACTGATTGGAGTCCATGGGACAACTGGAATGCATGTGTTCTGGCAGAACTCCTAAATAAGACATGACCTTATTTAAGCAACAATACTCAACATGCAGGCCTCAGACCCAGGCATCCACTGATCTCTGTGAATGGCAGAACCAAACCTGTACCCGGGACATTGGGACTGGTTTTGATGGCACTTACTCAGCCATGCTTATAGTCGGAAAGAAAGGCATGGTTGTCCCCCTCTCCCTCTGGTGGTGCAGGCACTTGGGAAGCAGAAGCAGGTGAATAGCTGTGAGTCTAAAGTCCTGTCTAAAAAAAAAAACAAAAAACAAAAAGAAGTATATTTTTCTCCTTGCTATTTAAAATGGGATTGCAGGTGGATGTGGTGGCACATACCTGTAATACCAAAGACTATGGGGACTGAGGCAGGAAGATCCAGAGTTCGAGGCCAGCAGAGTGGAACTTGCCCTATCTCAAAAAGAAAATTAATTTCCAACAGACTCCCATTGTGGTGTCTCCTTCCTTTCTGTGGTAAATGGAGACCTGAAAATAACTGCAGAGAGACAAGTTGCTGGCCTGAAACAGGAAGGCTACAGAAGGCTGCGAGCTCAGATAGAGCTCAATAAAGGAATGTTGAAGGCAAGAGCAGACATCTCAGACACAACCTGGCAACTGTGCCCAAGGGACTTCCTGGGGAGCTAGCAGGGAGGATGTTCTATAGTCAGATGAATCTAGTTCCCATCCCAGGTCTATTGCTTGGGCAAGTTATAGTTAATCTCTCTGTGTTGTTTAGATTTTTCTCAACCCTAATTGTAATGATGGTTCTTAAACACTTTAACCTCCCTCCTAGCCTACCACCCACCAGTTTAGAAGTTGTTCTTCAGAGCAAATCCCATCTGCATTGTCAGGAAAATCAGCAGTTCAGTTCACAGGAGTCAGCAGCAGCAGCTCGATCTACTTGCAAATACTTCATGAATGAATACACTAGCAGTCCAGTTCTGTAGTGTCAGGATAGCAAACACAAATCAAGAGCGGTGGTGGTACAACCTGGCAGAAACAGCCAGGCCTCAGCTGGAAGTCAGCAGGGGTGATTAGGCCAGAAGAAGTTCTTTGCCTTACCTCTCTCAACAAAGTGAAGATCGCAAAGGCCAGGAAACATCGCAAAACTAACTGTGCAAGCAAGCCCTTTCCCACTGTCCTTTGAGTCTTAGTTATACACTCTCCAAACATAATGTGTTCTCAAATGGGTCTTGCCTCAGCATGTGAGTCTGTCTTAGCAAAACTCCACATGAGTCTGTATCAGCTGACATCACTCTGCCCAGGTCCAGGGAAGCGGCAAGAAGCCACCAGAATACCACCAGAAATTTTTCTGGTATGTTTCTCTCTATGGAGTCACAACAAATGGAGTTCAACAATGAAATGTAAGGTGAACCAATACATGCATGTAGTTAGAGAAGAATCCTTTATCACTCGTCCTTTCACGAGTCTGCTTTAGCAAAACATCCTTTCACCTGTGTCTGCTTCAGGAAAACACTCCTTCAAGTCACGTGTTTGCCCCAGCAAAACACCATCCCACACAACCGACTTTCCAAAGAACCCATAGGTTCCTACTTCATCTCTGAGCCTTTTTTACTGATTTGTTCAGTAAGAATTTATAATATACAAAGTATTAGTGTTGTGCTTCAAGTCCTGGTGTGATGGCTCTTGCCTTTAATCCCAGCACTCGGGAGACAGGAGCAGGCAGATCTCTGTGAGTTCAAGGCCAGCCTGGCCTACAGAGTGAGTTCCAGGTCATCCAGTGCTACACAGAGAAATTGCCTTCACTTTCCCACTCTCTTTCCTGTACCAAAAGCCTGTCATGTACTTAAGTTTCTACAATGATGTCCCTGGTTTCTCCATGCCTTGTTCAAGCTTGTCTTCTGGCCAGGCCCTCCCTCCCTTTAATCTTACACCCTACTCTGCCTTTACACTCGTCTCTGGCAATGATTGTAATTCTGGCACTCATGGAAAGGTCCTGACCAAGCTGGACAAGACCCTATTTAAAGGGGAAGAAAGCCAAGCATAGCTGTGAACACGTGTACCCTCAATATCCAGGAAGGGGGCATAAAATTACCCCAAGTTTGAGTCCAGCCTAATCTACATAGCAAGTTTAAAAAAAGAAAAAAGCCAAGCCTGGACTTGGCTGCCTTCTCCAGAAAACTGAATGGTCTCTTCCCTTAATTCCAAGAAGCCTGTCATCCACAGGTTAACCTAGGTGTCAGATTCCTGTGTTCCTCCCAAATGCCACGTGACTTTGTTTACCCCCCTGCCTTCCCTGTCACCCTGAAGAACCCACCTCTGCATCCTCCTGCTGAGCAGGGCCCAACACATACTGCAGTTCTGTATCTTAGGTAAGCAAGAAATTCCTCGGGGCTCTGAGCCGTCTTTTTCCTCCTTTAAGGCTGCTTGAACTCTACACTTAGTGGAAGTTCGGTTTTCGAGCCAACATTCCAGGTTGTTATGACAAACACTGATAAGGAGGGAAGAAATCACACCTGTGTGTGTGAGCCTTGCTAGAAACCCCCAAGATCCCGCAACCTCCCATCCCAAGTCAGACTCCTGCTACCTGTCCCCAGGAGTTCCCAGCTCCTCCTGGGTGCCTGCCACCCCACCCCCCAGGAAGAGACCCTCCTATTGGTGTAGCAGTGCATCAGATAAATCTCAACTTGGGAATGGAGACATCTGGCCTCCAGGAAGCATAAAGGAAGGAATGGCCGGTGAGGCTATAGTACCCTGTTCAGGGAATTCAGACAAGTCACTGTGACTGCAGCAAAGGAACTCAGGGCGTCACATCCGAACCAGGACACCCTCTCTGGACATTGTGCTGCTTTTTTTCTCAAGGATATAGCTCCTTTTGAGATTCTCAGCCCTGAGAGCTGAGAAGTATTGTCAAATGCTAGCTAATTTCAGAGAAGTGATGTAATTTGGTCAAGACTCCATAGCTACTATTAAGTCTAGGCTGAGGTCTGGTCCAGGACTCTCATTGAGGGAGGTCTCAGTAGACCCAGGAGTGACTGTGGGACACATATCTAGCCCACCACAGTAGGCACTGAGGAACTGCACAGGCTAGGAGGGAAGAGTGGGTTGTAGAACTTGGTTTAGGGACAACGCTTGCTTCTTAGTGTCCCCAGATTCAATCCCTCTTCTGCATAAGTGTCCCTGCAGTTACTGTTCATGTCCCCTAGAGGGAGAAACCCTTGGCTATCAACCAGCAAGCAAACCCATCTCACCTTTGACCTGAAAAAGATTAAGCAGCTTTTTGGAGCCCAGGCAGGCTCAGACTTGCAACCCTACTGCTGCCGCATCCCCAGGGCTGAGACTTCAAGCTGATCACCTCTGGCCTAACTAAAATTAAGTTCCTTAAGGTTTGCCTATTAGAAGCCTTAAAGAATAAAGAAAAGGTGTAAGATTGTTTTTAGTCCTCTCCAAAAGGGATTTTGTAGTCATGGGCTCTGCTTCTCCTTCTTATTAGACAAGGAAACCAAGGACTCCAGAGGTGAACTGTTTGCTAAAGATGAATGTGGAAAATAGATGTGAAATCCCAGCTGTGATGGTTAGTATATGCTTGGCCCAGGGAGTGGCACTATTAGGAGGTGTGGCCTTGTTGGAGTAGGTGGGTTACTGTGGGTGTGGGCTCTAATATCCTAGTCCTAGCTGCCTGGAAGTGAGTATTCTGCTAGCAGCCTTCAGATGAAGATGTAGAACTCTCAGCTCCTCCTGCACCATGCCTGCCTGGATGCTGCCATGTTCTCATCTCGATGATAATGGACTGAACCTCTGAACCTATAAGCCAGTCCCAATTAAATGTTGTCCCTATAAGAGTTGCCTTGGTCATGGTGTCTGTTCACAGCAGTAAACCCTGACTAAGACACAAGCTATCCTGGTTACAGGTGGGGGTGTTATTTGGGTGAGGTTTTTGTTTTGTTGTTTGTTTTACAACAGGTTTTCAGGTAGCTGAGGCTGGTCTTGAGCTTTCCGTGACTCTCCTGCCTCCATTTCCCCAGTGCTGGGATTAAAGGAACTCATCATCACATCTTACCCCACCGCTTTTTTTTTTTTTTTGGTTTTTTCGAGACAGGGTTTCTCTGTGTAGTCTTGGCTGTCCTGGAACTCACTTTGTAGACCAGGCTGGCCTCGAACTCAGAAATCCGCCTGCCTCTGCCTCCCAAGTGCTGGGATTAAAGGCGTGCGCCACCACCGCCCGGCTACCCCACCGCTTTTTAAATAAATCTCCTCCTAAGACCCACCTCAAGGCCTAGTCTGTGCTCTGCTAAGAGCACACACCGACCTCCAGGCCTAGTCTGTGCTCTGCTAAGAGCACACACCGACCTCCAGGCCTAGTCTGTGCTCTGCTAAGAGCACACACCGACCTCCAGGCCTAGTCTGTGCTCTGCTAAGAGCACACACCGACCTCCAGGCCTAGTCTGTGCTCTGCTAAGAGCACACACCGACCTCCAGGCCTGTTCCCATTCTCAGGACACTATTCTTTCCTCACCTGTGTGTGGGTCTGTCACAAGGACCAGATGGTTCTGAGGAAGGTGGTAAGGTAAAGCTAGGCTGACCGGCAGATGTGCCCGATCACACCCTGACTCACCTCCCCCCATACTCCCACACACACACCCTGCTGCCTTCTCCCTGGGAGGGGTATGTGGGCAAATACTGGGCATCACAACTTGAAGTGCCTTCCTAGGAGACCCAAACTCACAATGGAGGCTTTCAGTATCCTCAGCAATCTCCACCCGACTCTACCATTGTCAGCTGACGTCACTCCTAGAGATAGGGCTGCTAAAACCATCTCAAAAAGAAGTTATAAGCCCCCCCTAACACTTTTAGAATGTTGTGTTGTTATAAAGGTCCTCCTATGATACTGGATGTTATTTTCTCATTGTTTTATTTTGTTTGTTTGAGACAGGGTCTCACTGTGTAGCTGGATGACATGAACTATGAGGTTTTTGTAA
Organism: Tokudaia tokunoshimensis; assembly: GCA_036184795.1. NCBI lineage: Eukaryota > Metazoa > Chordata > Mammalia > Rodentia > Muridae > Tokudaia > Tokudaia tokunoshimensis. The sequence continues at coordinate 69,506,750 of BTHU01000003.1, read as the reverse complement.
CTGCAAAGAAGCATCACAGTTAAATGAAATGCGCATGCACAGGGGAGGTGACTCAGGCAGCAAAGCGCTTAAGGCTCAAGCAGGAGGACCGGAGTTTAGATCTCCCGACCTCATAAAGTGCCAATACTCTGGCTATACGGTGAGACCCTGTCTAAAGAAACAACAACGTCAAGAACAACATCAACAAACCAGACATGTTTGCTCACGCTCACACCTGTAACCCTAGCCCTGGAGAGGCAGACCAGGAGGGTCAGTGCCTATAGCTCATTGGCCTGCCAGTCAGTGGACTCCAGGTTCAATGAGAGATGCTGTCTCAAAACAAGGTGAGCCGACACCTAGCACTCAGGAGGCAGACGCAGTCAGATCGCTGAATAGGAAGCCTGCCAAGGCTCAGGATAGCCAAGGCTACACAGAGAAACTGTCTCAAAAATAAATAAATAAATAATAATAATAGTAATAATAATAATAATAATAATAATAATAAATAAGGTGAAGGACTAGGGAGACGAACCGGAAGTTAACGAGAATGTCTCCAAGCATTTACATGGGGCATCTTCCCACAACTGCTTATAGCTCCAATGCCAGGGGACCCAACCACCTCCAATGGCATCAGACCTCTGAGGGCACCAGGCATGCATGTGGTACACAAACATACGTGCAGGCAAACACTCACATGCAGAAACTAAAAATAAAACATATGTGAGGCAAGCCAGGACTACATCAGGAGACCCTGCCTGAAAAATAAACATTAAAAGAAAAGAGAGAGTAATGGTATACATCAGTAATCACGGCACTCATTCGTAGAGGTAGCAGGATCAGAATGCTGTGCGTACTTACCAGAGAAGACTGGCTTAAGTCAATAGAAAGTCTTTATTAGTCAGCCAATGACTGCATTGGGTGTTCCGGATCCCAGTGGTGCCCTGAGCCTTTTTCAGGGTGAGCTTTTACAGACAAAAATCATGCTCTGGGTTGACGCACTCCAGTTAACAACAGTTAGCCAGAACAGAACTACAGAAGCTAAAAAGCAAGGTTAATGCATTTAGAGACTTTCCCAGAACTATGGGCTTTGAAGAATTAGGCATTTGTTTTATCTGTGGCAGATGGTGTTGTCTACATGCTGAGTTCTACAACCTGAATGGGACTTCCATCACAGAGTCAGTTGTGCTAAGGTCTGAGACCCTGCTACACACAAGCTCAAGACTGTCCTCAGCTACACAATGATTTCAAGTCCAGGGTGAGATGAGACCATGTTTCAAAATAATAATGAGGAGGAGGAGGAGGGGAGGAGGAGGAGGAGGGGGAGGAAGAGGAGGAGGAGGGGGAGGAAGAGGAGGAGGAGGGGGAGGAAGAGGAGGAGGAGGGGGAGGAAGAGGAGGAGGAGGGGGAGGAGGAGGAGGAGGAAAAGGAGAGAAGGAGAAGAAGAAGAAGAAGAGGAGGAGGAGGAGGAAAAGGAGAGGAGGGAGGGGGAACAGTCTTTATCACAAGAAACACTACAGTTCCTAAGAACCAGATCACGTGAGCTTGAATTTCCACTGCCACTTACTAGTATGTCTTAAAAAATTTCTTCACTTCTTGTTCCCTCATCTTTAAAAAAGGAGAAATATTCAGCAGCGCATGGTGATGCATATCTTCTTGTTTTGTTTTGTGTTCTGTTTGTTTGTTTTTGTTTTTCCTTTGAGACAAGGTTTCTCTGTGTAGCCCTGACTGTTCTGGCACTCACTCTGTAGACCAGGCTGACCTTGAGTTCACAGAGATCCACCTGCCTCTGCCTCCCTAATGCTGGGATTAAAAGTGTGCACTTCCATAGCCTGGGACAGTTTTCATGATTTCTTTATTTGTTTAATGTACATTGGTGTTTTACCTGTATGTTTGTCTATATGAGGGTGTCAGATTCCCTGGAACTGAAGTTACAGGCAGGTGTGAGCTATACAGGCAGGTATATGGGTGCTGGGAATTGAACCCAGGTTCTCTAGAAGAGTAGCCAGTGCTCTTAACCACTGAGCCATCTCTCCAGCCCTTAATAAACATCTTTAATGCACTAACAACCTGCATGTCATTTGCATGCATATACTTATACAGATACATACACATCATTTAAAATAATAAAAATAACAAACAATACAAACTGTTGATAATGCTCACGTATGTTGATCCCCATGTGTTCGTTAATTGCAAATGAGTAAACTTTTCCAAACCTACTCTTTCGAAGGAGGGATCTGTCCAAACCTGTAAGTGCATTGCAGCACCTATAAAAATAAACATGTTGACAAGGAAGATAGAGGTACCCAGTGTCAGAGCCAAGTGCCCAGCTCCCTCCTTCACTACCATCTTGCCTTTCCTGGAGAGTTGTTCTTGCATCTGCCAATAAAGGCGACCCTGCACTCTGAACTGTGAGAATAAGGACAGATACCACCTTTCATGTTGCTGTTCATCACATCCCTGTTGACCCAGTGGTAGTCGTTCCTTGTACCCATGTAACCCATGTGTATAAGGCCTATGTGGACCCTGTGTGTAAGGCCAGAGTAGTCCCTGTGTGTAAGGCCAGTGTAGTCCCTGTGTGTAAGGCCAGTGCAGTCTATGAGTGTAAAGCGCATATAGTCCATGTGTGTAAGGCCTATGTAATCCATGTGTGTAAGGTCTATGTAGTCCCTGTGTGTAAAACCCATGTGGCCAGTGTGTATAATGCCTGTGCAGTCCATGTGTATAAGCCCTCATCCTTATGCTAATACCTGAGCCCTGCTTCAGTTCAAGCCCTGCTCTGCTGGGGACTTCATAGACCACATAAACTCACTAAGCCTCACTTCTCTGCCTGCAAAGTGGAATAGGAGATGCTTTCCTACATAGGCTTGTTGTAAGGAGTCACTGAAAACTACATGAAGCGTGATTAGCACAGACCTGGCAGCCAGCAATGCTCCACGAATGCCAGCCTGGATATGAGAAAAGTCTGCATTTGTGAAATCATCATACCAGAAAGTAGCAGAAGGTAGACAGCATTTACTATCTAGTTTTTTCTTATCAGCAGAAATTCCCCTCTTAGGAAAGGAAAAAAAACTGTTTTTTATTTTTTTCTAATATCTAACTATGAATTTTTGAGATGAGGTACCATGTAACTCATGCTGACCTTGAATTCTGTATTTGGCTAAGGATGACCTTGAACTCCTGATTCTCCAGTTTCCATTCCCAAACAGTGGTATTTCCAGTTCTAATATCAAAAGGAACAAAGGAGCCAGATATGACAGTGCGTGTCTTCAATTCCAGTACTCAGGGCAGCAGCAGCCCCAGGCCCCCAGGACTACTCAGTGAGACCCAGTTTCCCAAACAAAAATACCCAACAAAGCCGCAAAACAAAATCAAATAGTCGAAACTTTGTTATTTACATTAACCATTATTTAAAAGTTGACTGTTGGACTGGAGAGATGGCTCAGCAGTTAAGAGCACTGACTGCTCTTCTGAAGGTCCTGAGTTCAAATCCCAGCAACCACATGGTGGCTCACGACCATCTGTAATGAGATCTGACGCCCTCTTCTTGTGTGTCTGAAGACAGCTCTAGTGTACTTACATATAACAATAAATAAATCTTTGGGCCAGAGCGAGCAGGACTGACCGGAGCAAGTAAAGGCCCTGAATTCAAATTCCCATCAACCACATGATGGCTCACAGCCATCAGTACAGCTACAGTGTACTCATATCCATAAAATAAATTTTAAAAAAAGTTAATTGTTATCAGAAGTGTCTTTTATTTTTTTAAGACAAGTATAGCCCTGGAAATATGTGAGTTCCCAGCTTGTCCTAGAACTCACTCTGTAGACCAGGCTGGCCTCAAACTCAGAAATCCATCTGCCTCTGCCTCTGCCTCTGCCTCTGCCTCTGCCTCTGCCTCTGCCTCTGCCTCCCAAGTGCTGGGATTAAAGGCATGTGCTACCACTGCCCGGTCAGAAGTGTCTTTCTTAAACAAACTGTATACTTTTCAGACTCATAAAGTGCTTCCACTGAGCATAAGCTTATTAACTTTGAAATAATGTGTAGTAGGATTTAAAAACTTTTTACCTAGCTAGAACCAAAAAGTCATGTAGGAAGGGGATAGGACTCAGTGGTAGACATGTGCACAAGATTCTGGTTCCATAGCACACACACACACACACACACACACACACACAAATCAATTAATAGAAGTTTGAAACTGGAACCCTTATCCATTGCTGGTGGGAATACAAGATGGTACCACTTTGGAAAACAGCAGAAATTCTTTTTATGACTAAACATAAGTCAGTGACTGTCTTAATTAGGGTTTTACTGCTGTGAAGAGACACCCTGACCACGGCATATCTTATAAAGGACAACATTTAATTGGAGCTGGCTTATAGGTTCAGAGGTTCAGTCCAGTATCATCAAGGCTGGATCATGGCAGCATCCAGGCAAGTACAGGAGCAGCTGAGAGTTCTACATCTTCATCTGAAGACTGCTAACAGAGCCGGGCGGTGGTGGCGCATGCCTTTAATCACAGCACTTGGGAGGCTGAGGCAGGCGAATTTCTGAGTTCGAGGCCAGCCTGGTCTACAAAGTGAGTTCCAGGACAGCCAAGGCTACACAGAGAAACCCTGTCTCGAAAAACCAAAAAAAAAAAAAAAAAAAAAAAAAAAAGACTGCTAGCAGAATACTGACTTCCAGGCAGCTAGGATGAGCGTATTAAGCCCACACCGACAGTGACATACCTACTCCAACAAGGCCAAACCTCCTAATAGTGCCACTCCCTGGGCCAAGCATATACAAATCATCATAGTCACCATATAACCAAGCAACTCCATCTCAAGGTGTATGCCCAGGAGGAAAGAAAACATAGATCCACTCTAACTTTCATAAGATTGCCTAAAGCAGTGCTGCTCACAATAGTCAAAACAGGACCCAGGATGTCCATCAACGTGGAGACAAGCACTCTATGTACTCGACAGGATATACTGGGCCATAACATGAGTAATTTTTAAATTTCATTTAATTAACTAACTAATTAATTAATTAGATTATGTGTATGGGTACATGTATGTCTGTGAAACAAGTGTGTGCCTAGTACTTGTAGAGACCAGAAGAGGGTATCAGGTCCCCTGAACTGGAGATGGTTGTGAGCAGTCACATAAGTCAGACCTTAACTTAAAAGAAAGAAGCCACCAACAAATGCCCACATATCTTCCATTAGCATGCACTTGCCTGTGATCCCTCAGCACTTGGGCAGAGGCATGAGGATCATGAGTTCATCAATAACTGTCACCTGTCACCTACACCTCACTCCCAGTCCACATGAGCATGTGCTCTCCCCCCCCTTGCCCTGTGCACACGCCTGATCACAGGAACCAGGATGTGCTGCTCGTACTCCCTGCAGCCTAGTCAGTCCTACACTCTCCCTCTGGCCAGGGCTGGGTGAGGACTCTCCAGTGTCTAGGGAAGGATTAACTGTCAACACTCGAAGCCTCCACTCTAGCTAGAAAGTAGATTTCCTCACGTTCCTGCCTTTTCTGTCCCAGTGGGCAATTCTCAAAGTCCTTGTCCCCACAGATAGCCCCACAGGGACAAAACAAACAGCCAGAGCCTAGGCTTTGTGGCTTATGCCTGGATTATTATTGCCTCTACTTATCCTGTCACCTGCTACCTCTACCTTGGCTGTCAGTACTGCCATCCCCAACCTGCAAAAATATCTTTTATTCGCCTGATATAATTGTCTTCTCAGAGGCTTGCTGCTAAATAAGCCCATCCTTTCGAGTTATTTCTGAGCTCTAGCTGGCTGGTTGAACTCATCTGTTCTAGCCCCAAACTCCTCTCCAAGCCGACTGAAACAATCTGACTTCTGTCAGCTTCTCACTGAATTGTTCTGCTGGGCCTCAAAGTAACTCTGGCAATCTGTTCTGGTCTTCTGCCTCCTTCTCATTCTCTGGCTCGTTCTGTCTTCACCTGTGCCTAGCTTGTTCTCTCTGCAACCTTCTTTGCAAAACTGTCCCCATAAACACTGTCTCCGAACTTGACAAACTGAATTGCCATGAACTCCACTCTATTCACTGCCTCTCAACTCCTTAACTCTAAGCTGTGCCAAACTCTACTGACTGACTGAACTCAGAGATATGAATGCCTCTGTCTCCTGAGAACTGGGATTAAAGATGTGTACCACCATGATAGGACCTGAAGTTTTCTTTATCTGAAACTTGGTATCTTTATATCAGGCTGGCCTTGAACTCAGAGATCTGCTTGCTTCTCTCTCCTGGGATTAAAAGTATGTCTGTATTCCAGCTGGATCACACAGACCTAGAAGTTCTTTGGATGTGATCTCTTGCCAGAGTAGCCATGTTGCTGGATTAAAACCCCTTTACACTAGACAGCCACAACGGAGGTAGGATCAAGTGCACACACAGCTGGGAGCTGTCTCCTGGGCCTCCCCTCTCCATCTCTGGTCTCCAGATGGTAATGAGATGTCTGCCAGGCTCTGCTGGACAGATGGAAGAGCCCGTCTCTGTTTCTCTCTTCTGACTTGGAAATCAGTCTTCTTGAAGGTGATAACAGAACTGGCTCCTGCAGCAGAGGATGTCTGTTACCAAAGCTCACAGACCCAGAAGCTGATTTCCCGTGCTTTCCTACCACGGAGCAGGCACTGGAGACTCCACCTCAGAGCCTGGAGAGGTAGGTGCTGAGGCCAGCTCTCGGCTGAGACAGGGGAACAGTGGCCTGCTAGCACCTTGAAACAGCTCAGAATTAGAGAAAGGCTGTTCTGAGAGATTTGAAATTTGAAAACAAAGGCGTTGGCATCTTGAGTTCATTATCACTGGCCATGAAGGAGATGGACTGTGATGAAGTCTGCTAGTTTAGTTGTAGCTCTTTTGTTTCTTGGCTGCCAGCTATCCCACATTGTTGACATAAAAGCAGCTTGACTCTAGACACAGAAAAATAGTGTGGCTCAGAGCAAGGTCAAATTAACCATATACTCTGAGGTCAAATTAACCATATACTCTGAGGATTGTTGTTATTATTATTATTATTATTTTCCCAACTGTAGCCTTCACTCAGGACTCTTTAAAATAGAGGTCAGTCCGAACTGTTGTTAACTAGACCACCCTGCAGCCCTCCCTGCACCTGTTTATGAGCTCATTATGGTTTTTTCCTATATAAACTGGTCCTGGTTATAGCTTACAGCTCCCGAGTCTGAGCTATGTCCCTGATCGGTCAGTCTTGGGTGTGTGTTCAATAAACCAGCCCTGTTTAACCAAGATTGCTGTCTGGATGGTTTGTGCAGTGACTCCCAGAGCCCAACAGTTGTTACCTGGAAATCCTCTCTAAGAACCAGGTGAGAATGTTCAGGGTGGGGGTTAGGGAGACGACGCCTCAGTGGTTAAGAGCACTTGTTCATCTCAGCTTTTTTGTTTTGTTTTGTTGTTGTTTGAGATAAGGTCTGCCTTTGTAGGCTTGGCTAGCCTGGAACTCCCTGTGTAAACTAAGGTGGCCTCAAACTCAGAGATCCAGCTGCCTCCTCTGCCTCCTGAGTGCCAGGATTAAAGGTGTTTGCCGTCATGCCCAGTTTAAGAGCATTTACTGCTCTGGCAGAGGGCTCGGGGTCAGGTCCTAATACCCACATGGTGGCTTACAGCTTATCCATAACACATGTGCCAGGGGAGTCTGACTCCAACCTCTGGCCTCTTTGTCCACCAGGGACACATGTGATGCACAGATATACAGGCAAACAAAGCATGCTCACACATAAAACAAATATTTAAAAAAATTTTAATTCTTGTAACTGTATGTTTACTCCTTGAATAGAGTTCTAGATTAGACCGTGGAAATCTTACAGTTCGAGAAGCCATATCTTTGGGAATCTTACAGTTCATGAAACAATTTCTCTCTTGTTCTCATTGCTTAGATTTTCATTTCAATTCTCAACCGGTAGAAACCATCCAACCTTCGAAAGGAAGAACGGGAAACACTGAAAGCTGCTGGATACGCTCAAGGTTTGCTTCATGGTGGCTCTGCGC